>JAVSBS010013728.1:0-11539 GCA_033124195.1 Coracias cyanogaster | reverse complement strand
TTCCGTTAGGTTGTGACTCAGTCACAGATCAACTCCCACTTGGGGCCCACAACTCAGGCCCCAGCACTTCACATACTAGATTTTAGAAATGAATGAAGGTTTAAATAAACAAGGGGCAGTTAGAAATGGTTGATTTAAAAAATAAAGGTAAGAAGGAGCAAACTAATAGAGCATAAAAATGTATGAAAACCAAGAAAAAATTCTTGAGGTAGTTTTAGTGAATTTGCTATTTAATAACTGGAAATAAGTTTGGTTAGGCCTGCTTTCCTGCGCTAGGAGTCCTGGAATCTTTTTTTTAGGACGTGTAGACAGAGGTCATGGAAGTCATAACTGAAAAGAACAAAAAGGGAAGAAATAGTAGTAGAGCAATTGCCACTTTTAACTGCTGTGAAGTGTGCCCTGAATCTGTCAACAGGATTTCTGGTTTTGTTTTTCAGAAGAAAGTATAGCAAAACAGGCCCAACCTAACCTTTTTTGTCTGGGTCCCCATCATTCGCTAGAGGAAATGACAAACTCATTTTATGTGATTTTTTTTTTTTTTTTTATGGCTATCCCTTCCCACTTCTCCTTGATTCTGTTTAATTCATTAATTGCAATTCCCAGGTTTTGTTCCAAGCTTCTCAACCTGGATTATCACCTTTTCATTCCAATATTCTCTCCTAGTTGCCTATAGTTATTACTACCTTTTTAAAGGGTTGATTTTTATAACCTTTTGATCCACTTCACTACTTCACTACTAGTACTTTATAAAACAATCACAATTATTTTTCCTTACGAAGAAATGCAGTTTTGTGGCCCGTCTTACAAACACTCAGTTAACTGTAGCTACATCCACGGTATTTTCAAGTTTCAAAATTAGATTCAAATTCCAGTTTAAAAATATCCCAAATAATTTTGCTACTTAGCAAAAAAAGTCTATAAAGATACTAGGGCAATATGAGCAAGACTGTGAAATATTTAAAAAAAAAAAAGTCATGTCCTATTGTGGCTTCAAATGGCTGACACGTGACCATGCATTGTCAGCAAGGCTCTGTTACTTGCTTCTTGGCCATACCGTGATGTAGTAGTTCAGTATAATTAAGAGGGAATGTGACTTCATTGAAGATGCTATTTCTCAGCACCTACAGTTGATAACTTATGACCTTTGCTAAGGTAAACATTCATTTTAACTTAAATGATGCAGGCACCATAGTTGTTCATATTTCACTCTTCCATTGTGTTTTAGGCCTTAATAATGCCTTAAGCTAAATGTTTCCAACATTTTTTGAGTAAGCCACCTCCTTTTCCTTGCCCTTCTTTCCTATCCCCATGCTTCAGATGGCTCTCTTGTGATTTGGCTTTTTTAGACTGAAAAAAGTAAAGATAGTTTACATTGGTAGTGGGTAGATTAAAGATCTTCAATAAATCACATTTACATGATCATTATACCACCACTGTTCCTACCATATTAACATGTGGGGTTTTTTGGTGAACTCCCAACAGAGGAATTAATGATCAGAAACTTCTTGTTTTAAGTATGAATTATGCTTAGTCTTAGGACTAAAATTTGCTTTAGAAAATTGGTGTTCATGCTGCAATATAATACTGTCATGGTGTTTTGCCAATTACCTAGCCCAGCACAGAAAATGCCATCACCACCAAGAGGCAGATGCATAAGCAGATATAGATTTTATTATCTATCCCCATGGGGCACAGGAATGACACTACATGGCTGGAAACAGAAGAGAGAAACCCACTCATCACGGGTGATATAACAAAAGGAAAAACGAACTTAACTACAAACTCAATAATAGAAGGGAAAAGAAACCAGGCGATCAACTCAACAATTGAGGGGGAGACGAACCATACCCCAAATATCACCATAGTCATGCACAAACCACCCTGGCAAATACCAGTGAGGTGTACCTGCAGTACATGGTACATTCCACAAAGATACATGGCTAAACAACGACAGACACCAAAAGGATAAGCAATCAAATCCATTACCAGTATTACCCTTGTCCCATCCAATATGCTTGTTCCGTCCCACCGTGGCTGGGGAATCCTTGTTGCAGCAAGCAGTCGGGGGGGGCCTCAGGGACAAACCCTGTGTGGTGCATCCACCCACAGGTCGGCTTCTCCTCCGTTCGCTACAAGCAGGGCCAGCTTTTATACTGTTGGATAAACAATTCAGGTTGCATAGGCAATCCTCAAAAATACCTTCAGAAGTGGGACACCTACCGTTTTTCCCTCATTATTGGGTTCTGTCCAAGGTTGGCCAAGCCTGGGAAGAAACTCAAAGAGGAGGAGGCACATCTATCTGCTTTGGTCTGTTCTCCTGGCTAATCAACTAATTTCCCAGCAGAGAAAAATCCTCTGCTGGTTTCAGTCATACTGTATGGTTGTGAGATTCATCCATATGTCAACTTTAATTCAGGGCCTACTGCTCAGGCCCTAGCACTTCACTCGGTCCCCTGACATATGGATGGACCACAACTTTCACACTACTCCTAGGGGTATGCATGGCCTGGCCTCCCCTCCTGGATGGCTCTCAGAGGGGGCCATCCCTTATATCAAGGTCTGGTATGGCATGTGTCCCCACCACTCAACACCTACTGGGTTGCAGCCAGCAGTGGAGCTAAAAGTTCTTCTTGATGGCAAATACAGAGGCCAACCCAGTCTTGCCCTTGACCATAGTAGGAGGCATCTGGCCAGCCTTAATCCTTTCACCTGGTTGTGAGATTCATCCATATGTCAACTTCAATTTAGGGCCTATTGCTCAGGCCCTAGCACTTCACATGGTGAAGCCATATCATAGGTTGAACAATAAATTTTGAACTTGACATAGCAAAACTAAATCCTCACATCAACACTTGTCAATCATAGTATACGGTTCAAGAAAAATACCAGTGTAATCCATGGAAGATAGAGAGCAATACCAGGAACTCCAGGAAAAGGCTTCTGAAATGCAATTATGGCCAAAGGGAATAGGCACATTCATTGGTACCTTATGCTTTATAAACCCATGGGAGTTAACTGTCAGATAAGAGGTGTGTTGCCTGTCATGGCTTAATTGCTTAATTATTATCATACAATACCAGGTTGGAAGAGACCTCAGGGATCATATGGCCCAGCCTTTCTGGGGAAAAGCACGGTCTAGATAAGATGGCCCAGCACCCTGTCCAGACAATTCTTACAAGTGTCCAATGTTGGGGACTCCACCACTTCCCTGGGGAGATTCCAATGGCCGATGGTTCTCACCGTGAAAAATTTTCCTCTTGTGTCCAATCAGAATCTCCCCAGGAGTAACTTGTACCCATTACCCCTCGTCATTTCCACGTGACCCCTGTAAAAACGAAGTCTCCATCTTCTTTGTAGACACCCTTTAAATACAAGAACACGGTGGTAAGGTCTCCCCTAAGCCCTCTTTTCTTAAGGCTGAACAAACCCTGTTCTCTCAGCTTTTCCTCATTGGCAGCTTCCCAGTCCTTCAATCATTTTTGTGGCCCTTCTCTGGATCCTCTCCAGCCTGTCCACATATTTTTGCACAGTGGGAACTAAATTTGAACACAGCGTTCCAGGTGTGGCCTGACCAGTGCTGAGTAGAGTGGGATAATGACTTTTTTATCTCTGCTGGTGATGCCCTTGTTGATGCAACCCAGCATCCTGTTTTGTCTTTTTGTCGCAGCAGCAGCAGCACAATGTTTGCTCCTATTGAGCTTGTTGTCCACTGGGACCCACAGGTCCCTTTCCATAGAACTGCCCTCCAGCTGCGTAGATCCCAGCCTGTGCTCCACTCCTGTATAATGTTTTCCCAGGTGCAAGATTTTAAACCTGTCCTCATTGAACTTCATAATGTTCTTGTCTATTTAATATGAATTGGAATTATACACAAACAATAATGGAGTAAAGAATCTAGTTAAACATGATGAGTATCTGATACAGGTGAAGAAAGAATCATTTGGAAGAATGAATGCACTGAGATTTCCTTTAATGCATAAGCCTTTAAGAGCTGACAGGCACACACAGCCAGGCACAATCTCCCTCACTTTTTTAGGACTTTATCTTGGTATTATATCATACCAAGGGAGATCATGTTGGCATTTGTTTCGTATGGATATAGATTTTCTTGCATAGCCATATGTTTGAGGCTGTTTGAATTCCTGCTCAGGTGTAGCCCAATTTCTTTTCTGATCGTTCAGTGCTATAAAACTGAATGAACTGCTTCAAATGAGATACAGGAGCTTCATGCAGCATTATTGTCACTCTGGTAAGAGTCTAGGTTAGACTACCTGGTCACTAGTGGGTGACTAAGTTAGTGTGACATGTCTTTAGTACTAGATATGTTTATATTTGGTTTTCCCTTTTTGTTCTCTTGTGCTGCTGGATTTTGAGCATAATGTGCTCTTACAGTATGTCCTTTTTTTCTGAGATACCTCCTAAAAATTAGGGTTGCAGTACATAATTTACTAGTTTAAATTTTGCCTTAATTCATGCAGTGTTTTGTCATTTAGGTTGTGTATAAAAACAAAGACAACTTGTTTCCTGGATCTACTTTTCTGTGCAATATAATAAAATAAAGGCAAACAAAAAAGGTAAGGCAAATTGTCCTTAAAGAAACAACAGCTGAATAATAATCTTTCAGAACACTGGTACTAACTGCAAGAACAGAAAAGAAAAAGAAGAATACTTTCTCAAGTCTTTAAAAAAGAGTTGCCTGAAAGATTTTTGGAAGAGAAAATTAAATTTGGCGGAAGATACATGAGGCTCAGCTACCTGCTAAAACTTGTCAACTCTTAATTTTACATCTGTTGTTGATCACACTGCAGGCCTTGATAATATGTTTATGATCATGTCACAGCAATGGAAGAGTCAATGTTAAATTGTCATGTCTAGTCAAGCAGGGGGCTTGGTCTTTCATGTATATTTGATGACAAACAATCCCACTGAAGCATAGCTGGTGTATTGCAGTAGTACCCTTACGGGAAGGAGTTGTGTTTAGTTTTTTTATTCTTTGCTGCCTCAGGCATAAGCATCTATGATTTCTCAAGATATTTTAAATAAAGTAGAATTACAATTATACAGACTTTTAAGAAAGGTCTGTATAATTCTTTTAATCTGTAATCCTGGCTTTGTTTTAAGGGTTATCACTTTGCATTTTGTTTAGCAACTGCATAAGGGAAGCACTGCCAAATACTCAGTGTTCAGGTTAAGTAAAGGTGTTGTGCATTATAAAATTACTTCGCAATTAGATTTCAAAGTAGCATAGATCTGTGTTGCTGTCCTCAGATTCCTTTCCTCCTTCCTCTTGCATGGTAAAACTTAAATTTCATTTGAAATGTACATTTTTGTTTCCTTTGTAACTATCAGTCCCTTTGCCATTAGTATAGGAGGTGCTACCACATTGCAGTAACGAAGCCTGAAAAGATTGCTCAAACCAAAACACACGGAATATGAAAATTCAATATGAAACTTACCTTAATAAAAGGCTTTGAATGTTGATTTGTTAAATTGCTTTGCATCTTGAAAAACCAAATGTATGCACATCTCTTAGTTGCATGCAATAGGCCATTGTTTGGCTTTTGCCCTTACTGAGCTATGTGTATTCATGCTATACCTCCCAGAAGTTCAACACATGCTCATGTCATTAGCTTTCTAAAGATCTGCCTTGATTCTGTCTCAAGGGTTTCACTCCTAGTAGCAGGTTTGGACCTAGAAAACTTTATACTGTAAATTTTTTTTCTGCTATATATATTATAATTGTAATAATAATTTTAAACAATTTTTGGTGGTGTGGAAGTTTGTCATATCAGTAGATGTATTTTTGAATGACTTGATAAATTATTTCTGAGAGATTTTCTATCATTTAATGAAGGGGGTTTTATCTATCTAAAAGATAGAACCATCTGAACCATCTGATTAGGGCAATATATAACTGAACTACTGAGCAGATTAATTAACACAGCTAAGTGCTCTTTTGGAGAGTCACCAGAAATGCTTCAGTCTTCCAAGATTTTGCTTCTTAGCTTGCTACCAAATTTTCAACCTTGAGAAGGCATGTGGAGTTGTCATTTTTTACTGTGAAAATGTTTGTATAGAAATCGCTTTTGAAAAGTAAGAGCTGCTCAAATGAGTGGTGGTAGTTCCCTTTGGCTCCAAGGGATGACAATTCTTGAGTCAGAGTTGCAGTTTTGCTAAAATATTTGAATGACAATCATCCTGAATTCACTGTCACAGGAATAGCATACGAGTGCAAGTAAAGTATACCTCTGCAAACCACTTGGCAATAACACAGCTAAGAAGCAAACTCTCAGTCCCTGAGCGTCATCTGCATATTTCTTGTTTGCCATTTTCTTCCCCAGAGGAGCTTCCAGGAAAAGGCAATCAAATATTAGTGTGGATGTGTGGTAAGATACAGAACGTACCTTTTTGATAATGCCGCTTACGCAGATTTTCACCCTGTCTGCAGCCCACTCCTTTGCCAGGGCACCAGGGAAATGTCTCAGGTTTGCTGTCTACCAACTGTGATTTGCTTTTGGAAATGGTACTTTGGCCCAGGGGCTCTGTGCTCATCTTGGAGCTAAATGCATCTAGGGGGTGGATCACGACACTTCCCTTCTATCTTCCATTTGTTTTTGCCTTGGATGCTCTGACACCTAACCGGAGAACTCTGACTTTCTAGCCTTCTGGAAAAGCCCTTCCCTTTCTCTCTTTTGTGGAAAAATGATTCAACAGCTGTATCTGAAAGTATTGAGTATGTGCTCTGGAAGACCTTGGTTTCCTCCCAGGACATTTACCCTTCATATCACAAGGCCTAGCAGGCAATTAGCCAGCTATGCTTCTCTGCCCCTCTCCTGACAGCCTAGAGATGCTCTAACTTCCCACAGACCTGTTTGTGGGGAAGGGAAACATCTATTTCATGTGGTGCAGGCTATGCTGAGCCAATTGTCGGAGTCTTGAGAGCATGTGTGTTTAAAAGTGAGTGTGAATATTTTGCGGTAAAATACGAAGTCTACTTTGTGGACTTAAAAAAAATTCTGGCACAGCAAAACAAGATGAGAGACAGGCTTTTTGTATGGGATTGCTTGGTGCTAGTGCAGCATTTTCTCCTTGCCAAGTTTTTGGTTAAGTTGGAAAGTGTATTTCCTTGATTATAATGAGGCGAGACACTCTTTAAATAGAAAAGTAAATTTTATCGCCATCTGCAGAGCAATCTGATGAATTAAATCAGATTAAATGAAAATCTTCTGTCGGCCCTTTTTGAATAAGCAGGTTCATATGGATTTTATAAACCCAGAAATGGATTTTTAAATATGCATCCCTCAAAATTCATCACAAAATACTTTGTTACACAGTAGCAACCTTGGTTAGATTATATATTCCTTTTTGATGCTTTGTCCTAGTTTGAGATGCAGATAGATACACACACACACACGCATGCAAAATATTTTAAATAAGATTTTAAAAATACCAGTATGAACTTATGTTTACAGGAGGAGTCCTGATCTGCTAGTCTGCTGTCCCACATTCATTATAGTAAATGACAATGTTACACATCAACACACAGTAGTTCATTTTGACCACATATTCTACACTACGTGAACATCTATACTGAGTATGCAGTAGCAAAGCTATCAATCTGAAATCTAAAATTTACTGGCCTAAATTTTGCTATCAAAAGTGATGGGAAGACTGTATCAGAAAACCAGGCTGGTCTAGGCTAAGACTCTGCCAGTGCTGTGAAGGGCTGTGTTCACTCTGCTCGGCTGTAGTCTGCTGCACGGCCATGGGCAAACTGTTCAGCCTGTCCATGTCTCAGTTACTTGCCTATAAAATGGGAGCGGAGAGGTCAGTTTAGTCCGCTGTTCAGTCTGTTGGTGTAGAAGAAAATGGCTTTCCTAATGCACATAGTAGTCAGCGCAACGAAGTCCTGAGCTGTTTTCTAGACTTATTATAAGATCAATATGATAAAATTATTCTGCTGTGTTGCTATGAGATTTAAAACTCATATATCTGTACTAGTCACTTATTTTGAATACTTTGAGATATTTCAGGTGTTAGCATTCATATACTAGCAACTGAATATAGAAAAAAATCACACTTTATCACCAGAAAGCCTGTGTCTTACTCAGGTTTAACAAGTAACTTCATGAATGAAAACAAGAGCTTAGGTATGCCAGCAGCTATAAACATCTGTTTAAACATGTTAGGGATTATTAGGGCAGTACCTCAGCCTTGTTAACTTGAAGTGTGAGCCAGGTTTGCAGTCCAAAGCAAGCATAAGAGCTGTGATGTAGCAAAAAGAAGGGAAAAGCCTTCTTCTTGCAGAAAGAAGATTAATTGGATGTACACAATAAGTACACAAGCCTTTAAACTTTCATTCAAAACTAGTCCAGTCATAAAAACACAGCTGTTAAATCTAACAAAGCATTATAGGTCTAGACCTGCAAATGAGCACATGAATAGTATTAGAAATTAAAACCTGCAGTAAAAGTTTTACAGCACAGTTTGTCACATCTGTACACAGTCAGATCCCATTGAAAATAATGCCAAGTTCAGAGTCAGACTTTGGTGTTCATTACAAATGCACTCTGAAATTGTATGATTGAACAACAGTCTTGGGTTTTTAAACTTCCAGTGTAGTGCTCTGGGCCTAGGGAAGCTGAGAGACAGACTGTGAGAATGATTAATTTCTCATGCAGAAAGATACCCGTAAGTGTTCATTCTTTGTTTTTAGAAGAGATGAGGACAACATATCTATTTCACCCTAGTTCTTCTCCAGTACACTTTTATACCTTAACCATAGTGGGAACACCTTTGCCAAAGCCTCTACTTCATCCAAACAAAATCTCATGACTGGTGGTGTTTTCCTTCTAAACGTGGTAGGTGTCCTTCCTTTAAATCTTATTCTGCCTGGCCTCCTTGATTTTGTGCTAAGCTTGTTCCATTAAGCAGCGAATCTGTCCTTCAAGAGTTGCTGCTGTGTAGATGATATGCAGATCCATCTCCTCACTCTTTTTCCTCACACCTGTTTCCCTCCATCCAAATTAAAGCTTAGGTATTCTGACATGATCTTAAAGTTGTTTGAATTTTAGTTCATATGTAAGATGGCTATACCAAAGCCCTTAGTGCTTTCATCATGTTGTTCCTCTCCTCGTTTTTAGTCACTGGGAACAAAATTAACCTTTGTCACTTACGCAGTAATAATTTTATGAGCATTTCTTTGTGATCCCCACCTCTAGGTGATAGTCAAATCTTGCATAATTTTTCATAACTAATTGAGATTTCTCTTTCTCCATTCACAGAATTGGAATTTATAATTACTTAACTGTGTCAATATCCCTTTCAGTTCTGTCTTGTTTACATCTGCTTAATGTGCTGTTACATGTTTTTCATTCTCATTTTGTTCACAGGGCTCAACTCTTTAAAGCCACCTAACATTTTTTTCCTCACATCACAGGCAAACTACTTCCATGACTTTCACATTCCATCTCTGATCAATCTTTGGGTAGTATTCAATTTCGAATGAGATAATGAAATTATTTTCTATGAAGAGGCAATTTGTTAATCACAGCCTAATACTGCATATAAATAAATTTCTAAATTTTTTCTATATTCTTCTAAAAAAAAAAAATCTATTTTTTAGTAGATTGTTATTCAGAGTCAAGTTTTAGGGAACCTGGATATTTTGCTACACTGTAGTCTTCAAACAGGGTGGGTAGAATAATCGGTAGAATAGATGAGGCAATGGAAAAATAGGTGTGTTCATGGATTATTAGAATACCTTGCAGTGAAAGACTTTGAACTTAAGATATGGAAGGAAAATGGCACAGGTAAGTATTTCACACTTAGTGCATATATATTGTGATGATGGAGCACAACAACCAGACACTTTAAAATACTAGAAATCTACCTTCCATACATTGAAGTGCCAGGGGAAAGAAAAAAGACGAATCACTGTTGTAGAAATATGCTTAAGCAGTTTGCAAGAAGCAAATTTTGCTGCAGAGTTCTTAAATGACTCAGTGTATTCTCTGGTTTGAGAGAATTATATTTTATCTTATTCCTGTGTCAAGTTATCTATTCATGTTCTTAAATACATCCTTTTTCTTATCAGGAAAAAAAACCCCAAACACTTCCTTAAGTGCTGGGAGAATGAACATCTTACAGAATTGTCTGTTATCTATACACATTGATTGGGAGGATGAGTATTTGAAAAGACCAGTATTGGGAAGATTTTAAGCAGTAATTGCCACTTCAAAAATGAAATTATTAAATATAGAAAATGCCTTGGACTGTAATTCTTCATCATAGACTTCTATTTATGTCTTTTTGCTAGACAGCGTTTTGGAAGAAGGTAAGGCATTTCCTGGAAACTGTATCTCTCAAAGTGATTTGGTGGGAGGCATGTGGAAGCTGTACCCAATCTACTTTGTGACTCAGTTTGTGTAAGCTTCACTGCACTCATATATGGGCCAAGTTTCCATAAAAGACTACTTTGCCTTTCTTGTTCCTTTTGAAATATTCATATTCACATTCACGAAATAAAACCAGGTTTATTCTGATGTTGTGAATGGCATTGTTATAAAGGATGTTCAAATCTCCTAAAAGAGTGGTTCCAACTTGATGGTTTTTCTAGCCGGAGTCAGTATGATAAATGCATGACAACTGTGGGAGAACGTAGCCTATTTTCCTCAGAAAGACTGACTGGCACATCTGAACAGTTGCTCAACAACTCAACAATCAAAAAAATTAGTTGCTCAACAATCAAAATCTAGATAAAATGTTGTGCTTTCAATTTTTGAAATGTGCGTATTTGGAAAAAAAAAAACCACACCAAATGGAACAACAACAAAATCCCACCACGATCTGAGTGTAACTGATGATTTCATAAATAAATTCATTACCTGCTAGCAGTGGGTGATTAACTTCCATAATCTTCAGAAAAAATTGAAAACAGTAATCTTGATCAGACACCAGAACATCTCAAGAAATTGTAACAAATCTGTCCTTCAGTGTAAATCTCGTTTACCTTCAGGAACTCTATACTAAATATAGCATTGACTCTTACAAATTGGTAAAGTGGTTATTCTAACCAGCTGACTCAGCTGGTAAGCAAGTCCACCAGGGATAGTGCCTTCCTGGACCTGCTCTTTACTAACAGAGCCGGACTAGTGGGATATGTGGTGGTCGGAGGCTGTCTTTGGCTTAGTGACCACAAAATGACAGAGTTCTAAATATTAGGCAAAGTAAGGAGGAGGGGCAGCAAAACCAATACCATGGACTTCTGAACAGCAGACTTTGGCCTGTTTAGGATACTGGTTGAGAAAATTCCTTGGGAGGTGATCTTAAAAGACAAAGGGGCCCAGGTAGGCTGAACCTTGTTCAAAAAGGAAGTCTTAAAGGCACAGAAGCAGACCGTCCCCGTGTGCCATAAGATGAACTGGTGGGGAAAAAGATTGGCCTGGCTGAACAGGGAGCTCTTGCTGGGATTTAGGAGAAAGAGGAGAGTCTACCACCTCTGGAAGAAGGGGCAGGCTACTCAAGAAGAATACAGGGA
>JAVSBS010013727.1:14423-38311 GCA_033124195.1 Coracias cyanogaster | reverse complement strand
TGGCTTTCTGGGCTGCACTCATGCATTGCTGGCTCATGTTGAGCTTATCATCAGCCAGCATACCCAAGTCTTTCTCCTTGTGGCTGCTCTCAATCCATACTCTGCCCACCCTGTCTTTGTGCTTCGGACTGCTTTGACCCAGGTGCAGGACCTCGTACTTGGCCTTGTTGAACTTCATGAGATTGGCATGGGCCCACCTCTCAAGCCTGTCTAGGTCCCTTTGGCATCCCTTCCCTCCAGTGCATCCACTGCACCACACAGCTTCATGTTGTCTGTAAACTTGCTGAGGGTGCACTCAATCCCACTATCCAAGTCGCTGACAAAGATGTTAAACAGTACCAATAAAGATGTTAACAGATACATCTGAGATACTCAAGAGCATCTGAGGCATCCTTAAGGGGCTGAAGAACAAAGCAGAGGATTTACAGGAAACCTCTCCCTTTCTAAGATAACATCTGGAAACCTAATTGAGCTGTAGATGTCTCCACGTGTCTCAAATAGCATTATAGTCAGCTGAGATGTAATCCATACAGACCAAGTGTGGAGCCTAGCCAGAAATTCAGCTGATCTTCTGAATGTAAATGTTCAGACATAGGCACATACTCTTTTGGAATTTCCTATTGATTTGCAGACTGAATATGAGGATTCAGCATGTGAGTTGTTGTAGATATTGTCATCAAATCTGTAATTTCCTTACGTCTGCGCAAGGAGCCTACTTTGTGATTACAGTTCTCACAAAGTAATCCGTGTCTAAAATTTAGGCTTTTGCTGACCATAACAGAATACAAGATTTTGGCAAAATCTAGTATCTACATGTGCTGAGAAACATTTGCATTGTTTGTTCCTTATTTACTTTGTTTTTAATTTCAGGAGGGAAAGTAACAAGTGCTCAATCCACCTTACATGTGTTGTCCACTTCCTCCTCCTCTGTTACATTGCTTTTGGCACTGATGGTTCCTTCAGCCTCATGGTGAAGATGGCAGACTTCGTTGTTGTTGTCATTTGTTTGCTTTAGCTTGATGACACCAAGGGTTGGATTTTTTATGTCTGTGGAGAAACTGGAAACCCAAGCTAATGCTTAAAGATCCCTAGCAATGCCTGTGGTGTACTTGGAGGAGTGTTGAAGACACGGCCAATAATTCATCAGGTTTTTTTCTCTTCTTTATTTGTAAAAGTCCTCTGAGAAGAGGACACTTCTTGGCCCCAAAATATGCAGATTGTATGTAATAAACTTTTGTAAGCAAAGGTAATTTCTGTCAAATGTACTTTACTTTTTTAATATGTTTGATTTTAGTGACCCCCAGTCATGTATCATTAGGTGTTTAAACAGTGGTGTCTAGTACAGTACATCTGTTTGGTTTGGAAAAAAAATCCTTTTTAAAATATAGAACAAAGCTTGCTACAGCTTTGTTGAATACTTTTCTTGCATCCCCTATGGCTGGCTGTTTCTACTGACAAGAGAGAAAAATATAGTTTAGATACACAGCCCACTGCAAAAATACAGATTTATGAAAATGGATGAATATGTATTTGATTAGCAAAAAGAACTGTCAATACAATAGTAGACAGCACTCAGAAAGTGGCAAAAATGGAGCAGAAAAGCCATTTATTTTATTGCAAGGTAAGCAGAAAATGACTAAACACAAACCTAAAAGGAAACAAGTTTGTTTTTTATGAAATACCACATGATTTCATGTCGAATGAATCAAATATTTATTTTCAATGGCAAATAAAAAATAAATTCCTCATGCATATAACAATGAAAACTCCACTGGGCATTTAAATATTATATAAGTTAGGCTGCTAAGTGGACAAATAAAGCAATGCAAGGAGATAAACCTGCTTTTTCCAACATCTTCTCAGTTGTAACTATTTTTCCCTCTGGGTCCAATTTTTAGTAAGATTCTGTGCTTTATATATTTGGTAATCAAATTGAAGTATATATGAAAGCATATTATGAAGAGAATATTAACATTTTTTGGAATGTAATGACTCACATATATACAGACTCCAGTAGGATATATTTTGGAGAATGCTGTGTCTGAAACAAAGTATTTGGTAAGTGCTACTAAGCATCACTCCAGTTATTCAACTAATTGGTGCTATTTCTATAACTCACTAGAGATTTTTCTTGTAGGGATCTTGTGTTAACAGTTTTATTCCCCACCTTTTGCTGTACCAATTTTTTTCACTCAGTCGACAATTTGGGCCATTTTTCTACTTTGGAAGGTCTTTCCACACGTTGGGACCCGAATCAAAATGATCACCAGGGTGTATGATGTGTGTGTTTGCGCAATTACAGTGTGCGCATTGTTATGAGGGAGGGTGTTTTACTAACATCTGTCTGGGGATCACGTCTAGGATGAACATTCCCTTGCCTGGAAAAAGCAAGTCAAAAGAGTTTACCAGGCAAGTCCTAATACCAGAGTTCTTCTAGCTGCCCATCCCTCTAAAAGTTTTGATGTGAATCTATTTTGATTGATGGGTTGTGGCTCTAAAATGCAATTATTTTGCCAGCTCACTAGCAAAACAGTGCTTGGTATTTAGCTGGTATTCTCTAACTATGCCCTTTCTTAGCTGCTTTAAAATAGTAGCCAAGAAGGAGCAACACAGACAAAGTGCTTCATCGGTAAAAAGCTGACCGATGACTCATTATTTTTTTCTTTTGAATATTTTACCAGTAAAATTTTTCAGATAGTTCAACTCAAATCTTTATCACCCACTAATATTTTAACTAATTTTCTGGAAAATAGGTTAACTATTTACTTAGTCACCCTGTAGCTAGGCAAAAAAAGGCAGGATAGCTGGCCAAGCATAGGCTGTAGATAGAGACGAAAGGAGACCTTCTATATCTCTGCTTTTGGAAAAGCCTTTGAGATCAAAGATAGGAAGGTTGAATGTACCTCGCTGATAGAGCAAACTCAGAGAAAAAAACCCTACCTGCTGTCATTTGTAAAACAGCAGCATTGCTACTGTGCAGAGAACTTGCATTAGCAAACCATCATTTTTCGAAAGGTTAAAATAAACAAGAACAAAGAGATGAACCAAAAAGCAAAATGGCTATTTTATAAATTAGTTAAGCATAATTTCCTCTATTTTTTTATAGAGTTGCTTGCCAATGCAGTTTATTTCAGAGTATTCGAAAAGGCTACAGTCACTGCTGGTATTGTTTTGGTTAACCAACTTTCTGAATATAATAAATGGCGATGCTTTATAAAGAAGAATTAAAGTTTGATAAGGAGATAGAGCTGCATCTAGGTATATCTTGATCTCCAGTATCAAGATACAGCCAGAAATACTGAACATACCATCAGGTAATGTAGTTGTATTGCAGGGATAAAAAGGGGTATGTTTTATATTCAACATGGACAGAATATGTATTTTGCATCTTAAATATATTAATAAACATGTTTTAAATGTTTAAGTACCTATGTATTACCTATTTGTTACTTTGTAGAAGATGTTTCCTTACCATGATATATTATTTTTTAGTTGCAAAAGAAAGCTCTTTCCTTTTTCATGTAAAAGATTGTAATAGTGCAGTCTAGCATCACTGAGGAGACTGTATTTTTGTATAACGCCACAAGATCTGTTTGGAAAAAAAATAACTAGAAGGAAACTTTGTTTTGCCGACCAGGAGAAAGATGCTGTCATGGCCCATATCAAAATGTTAGATATATTGTATACAATCTGTATATAAGCTATATATAATGGTATATACAATGTGGAAGACACAGTAATATAATAGTTTCTGTGTACTGTTCTTGTAACATTAGATCTTTTTAATAAATAATTCTCTTTTTATTGACTTTTATCTTATCTCCTGTCAGCTCCTGAATTATATCCATAGAGGACAGGGTGACACAAATATTCTGGAGTCCAGCGACAATAACCTTTTAATTACATGGATTTCAAAAAGAAAATGATGAATCTGCCATAGTGAGTGTGAACAAATCAGCCATTAAAATCAAATAATTTTTGGCATCATACTAATTTGAGATATACGTTGGTTTCCCTGGGTAGATATCACTTTTAGAATTAAATAACTGAAAGGCACAAGAAGGCTGGAACTATACCCAACAAAAACGGAAGAATAAGCCTGTAAATTAGCTTTAGAGATAAAAGCTCTCTGCATTTAATTAAAAAAAAAAAAAAAATTTATAAAAAGAAGTGTTTTATAAGGAAACCACCAAGGGCAATCCTTTATGTACTGAAGTATTATATAGTTTTTGGGACCACTGTGACATGTATAACACTCTTTCAAGTGTCATCAATACCCCATGGCTGTGCAGTCACAAAAGCACAGCATGGCCATTTCATGTTCAATTGAAAACTTTAGTTGCTTAGTTGCTTCCTCTTACATTTGAAATATTTTGTGTGATAAATGACAACAAAAAAGCTTTCAAAAATACACATATAATTTTGGAGGAAAAAAATGTCATAATGGATGACCCAATTATAGAAAATATTCTTCATTTTGATGGTTTTCTCTGAGTTTTTAACAATACCAAGTCACTTCTTTATGAAATGAATGTCAATAGGGGTAAATGACTTTGTAACACAGTACAAAGTCAAAAAGCCCATTTTGGAAATAAAAATAGATTGCCACAGTCACCATTTGGACTGAGACTTCAATTACAAAATGGGTATGGCTTAAATAGCACCTTATACCAGGAGTTCCATTAAATTAGTTATGAATATCACAGAAAACTCTGATGACCTGTTTTTGTTGACATGGAGAACTGCACACATTGAAAATCCACATCCTATCAGGACTTCAACCAAATCGCAACCCAATCTTGCCCTTTTATGGCCATCATCACAGTTCCTCTGAAGATCAAAGACATTTTTCTTCTTAATTACTTCCTACCCTTTTGAGCAAAACAATGTCAAGGATAAGAGAAAACGAACAGCATTTTATTACAATAGGTTAGTTGGCTTTAACAAACGGCCTCCCGAACCAAGCCAACACACAGGCTGCTCCCAAAAATAGAGGTCCTGAGTTTTCCCTAAGACTTTTCTCTCAATTCTAGTAAAGACAAACCTGAGCAGTGATTTTGCCATTGTTGAGGTTCATCTTTTCAATACTTTAAAAAATATAATGATAGTGTATATATATTAAAGACTCACAAGCCCAGAAGAAAAAATCTATGGAAAATTGTACACTAGCAATTTCGGTGTTCACGCTATTTATTACAGGAGTCAGCTGCTAAAGTAAACTGGCACAGATGTTAAGATGTGCTGCTGTTCTTCCTTCCTCTGCTCCTTTTCTGCTGTCAGACTATTAACTGAGCACCCCAGCTTGTATAAGAAACCTACCTAGTGATCAGAAGAAACTGAAGGAGAAATCAGTGATGCCTCTTGGTTCCTCTTTTACTGTGATGAAATAGATATGTCTGGCTAGAGAAAAGTATCCTCATTTTTAGTATGGGTCGTTGGACTTTTTTTCACTTTTAAGCTCAAACTGATCAATTCTAAAAAAAATAGAGAATAAAACCATAAGAGAGTCTTCCTGAAAGATACAGTTATCAAGAAGTATAGCAAAGACAGGCATTTATTGTATTTTGATTATTGTACAGAAAATAAGATGGGAAAATGCGTCAATTTCCTTTCAGTAACAGAAAACATGAATAAAAAGATACTGGAAGTATTTGCAGCATATCTGGGTTAAAGCTTTAGCAAGTACAATTTTACTGTAAGCTGCATTGCTCTGATACCTGGCTGAGCAAGCATTTCCATTTTGTAATGACACCATCTCCTATCTTCTACAAAAGGGACCTTTTAAGATAGCAAAACAAGGTAGTCCTGATATTCCTTTAAAACTTCACCATGCGGAGCTGTCACGGAAGGCACCCACAAGACAGACAGCAGCAGCTAACCAAAATGTGGATTTATTGCAATCAAAATTGCCCAGCACTCCTTCCAACAAAATTAAATTACAAGTTCGGATGTCATTTGGGAATATACTCTACACAACAAATTCCTAAGCTTTAAGAAACATTGTTTCTAGAAAGATGAACCAAAATGTGCTCACGCTCACTCAAAAAGGGAAAACCTCCCCCAAAAAGGGGTCTCTCACCCAAAAAGGTGCTCTTTTACCCAAAAGGGTTGAGGGCTTACAAAAGCATAGAAGAAATATTCACTCACCAAAGGGAGAGTGAGGGCTTACTCAATCCGTGGAAGGATCCCTGGACAACATCCACGGGGAGGTGTCCATACATGACTGCAAAACTCGCTTGTTATGATGGAACTGAGTTATAATCAACTCTCCAGTGAGGCTCCATTTATACCCTAGTCGAGCCTCAACTGTAGTTACTCTATTTAGTTGGGGGCAAGTGCCTGACAAAGGCAGGTTAATGGCCTGGACCCTGAGGTGCCATTTAATGGCCATTAGGCACCAAGCTGATCTCTATCAGGTCTTTGATAAGCCCTGGTCTTTATCAGATTTCTGATAGATTTTCGTCAGGGTGACTGCATCTGCCACCGGAGTGACTAACTGACTTAGAAAAGAAGCTTTGATTCAATTGCTTAATTTTGTATAACTTATCTTGAGTAATATATAAAACCAAAACTGTTATTACTTTGTCTTTCTAGGTAATGAAATTTTATGCCCATATTTGTTCAAATTAAGAAGTTTCACATGTGCTTTAGGTGAAAAAACTGAATGCCCACTCTATTATGACCACTTGATTGTACTACATTGACCACATTGCTCTCTACAACTACCTAAAAGGAGGTTGTACTGAGGCTGGTGCTGGTTTCTTCTGCCAAGTAACTAATGACAGAGCAAGAGGTAATGGCCTCAAGTTGTACCAGAGGAGGTTTAGAATGGATATCAGGAAGAAGTTCTTTGCTGAAGGAGTGGTTAGGCATTGGAACAGGCTGCCCAGGGAAGTGATGGAGTCACCATCCCTGAAGGTGTCTAAAAAATGGGTAGATGTGGCATTTCGAGACATGGTCTAGGGGTCAGGGAGATGTCGGGTGAAAGTTGGACTTGTTGATCCTAGACATCTTTTCCAACCTAAATAATTCTATGATTCTATGACTCTATGATTCTACATGGGCTGTCAGATGATCAGTAAAGTGTAAGCCTGATTTTAGTGAAAAGAGACTAGACTGCAAGGCTCAAGCAAACAATCCATTCAAGCTTCACTCACAGGTTTAACTGCAGGGCTCAAGAAAATGCTTTATTTTAGCTTCACTTCCAGGTTTGATATGCCACTGTTGCAGGTTTTTATGGATGCAATGAAACAATGCACTATTACAACTTAAAAGCAAGAAGACCCTATAACAACCTAAAAAACATACTAAATATTACACGTGTGTTAGTTAAGTCACCTGCAGTTACAAAATTAAGCATGCTAAATATTCACTTGCACCTCCAGCTAAGAGCTCTCAATTCCTGAAAAGTCATCTTGGCTAGTGTCCCAACCAAGGGGGAATGGGCTCCGCAGAGGCAAGACACAGCGTTGCAGAGACAGCTCCCAATTTCTAACCTGAACCTTAGGGTTTTTACCCCCTGATTTATGTGACTGTGGGCAAGACTGTGCCTGAGTGGATTACACCCTCTGGATACACAAGGTTGCAGCATGAAACCAACACTGAAACCCTCCAGCTTCTCTTTAGCTTACATTCTCAGGCAACAGAAGAGTGGTTTGGGTTGAGACTCAGGGCATGTTATTTGTGGAGGGATTTCAAGGCTCAGCTCAGGTTTCAGTTTTTTGAGTGATGCAGCGCTGCCCTGTTTGGTCTATGGCTTATGGACAACGCGGGGCTGAGCTCACACACAGCTCCCCGTGGGTTGTCTCTGCATAGATAGGTCCTCAAGGCGATCCAATGGTGGGTCACTTTTACACCACCCCATGAATTGCCTGAATGCACCAGACATTACCTAAAGTTGTTCATGAACTCTGAGCCAGACGATCCATAACAGTGCTATTAGTTATTTTCTAACATATAGAAGACTCAAAAGCAAGTTGTTGATGTTTTCTGGTTGTTCTAGGTTTATTTAATATCCATTAGAATAAAACAAATCACCCATGGCACATCGAGTGTCTCTCTTGCCCTTGTTACGGAGATGAAAATGTAGCACTTCCCCCTGCCCTACAAGCCCCTGAGCAGCCCCTTCACCTACAACAAAGCACAGAAGGGTACGTGTGTGTAAGGAGTGGGGGGAGAGGAGAGACAAAAGAAGGAGGAAATTCATGGGCATAGTTCCCCCAAAGGATGACCTAGAGTTCACCCAGACTCTTGACCCAGCAGTTTTTGCCTTCCTACCAGCCATCTGTAAAGGTAAGCTTTTTCCCTTCCAAACAACCAGCAGACGAAGCATTTTCCCCCACCCGAGAATGATTGCACTAGATTACCCAAAAAACTAAGTTAGTTTTCCACGGTGTTGGGTTGCTATCTGTCGGCCCTTTCCAGCTTTCTTAAGGGAACAGAAATTCAGCTTTTGATTGGGAAGTGAAAGAAATTTCAACACTACAAATTTCTCATAAAAAAAGCATTTGAGTGCCCACAGAAGAAAACACCTCTCTTAATGCTCGTCACAAAAACTTTGGCCATTAAATGCAGGAGATAAAGCTGGCGAGTTGCTGACTGAGTGTATTATTGCAGGGTGAGAAATAAGATTGCAATGGCAAAAAATTTCATCACATTTCTAGATCATAAATGGCTTGAATATTAGTGGATCTCTGCAAGTTTGATTTGCAGAATGGTAGAGATTTTCCTTTTGGATCATTTTTTTATTAGACCCAAGCACTTCTTGAAAGTTTCTGATTTACTAAGAGCTACAACATTGAAAGTCCTTCAGCACAAGAGACCTGCAGCACCTTAAACCTTGGTGTGACAGCATTTTGGTAAACATGCTCTGTATGCTCAAGATACAGCTACTGCCACAAGAGTCCCCTCCACCAAGAAAATATTTATTTTGTTAACTACATTGAAGTGGTGAGGCATTTTTGTTCTCAAATGGCTGCTGAACTCTTTCTTACTCCTAGTCAAAGACTACAGCTGTTAAGACTGTAAACATCTAAAAAAGGGAGAAAAATCTTGGGAGTAAAAAGCCCCTAAAGTCAGTAGGTCTTCTCGTATAGGCCAGCAAACAAGCAAAACCCAAAATGAAACTATAACTCACAGAACCCTCTCCATCCAGATGATGTGGAGGGGTGGGAGGTCTGTTTCCGTGCTCCACCACCTTAATTTTTTGAATTTCAGTAGAGTGGAATCTATAGTTTGTCTGTTTTGATGTTGATGCTCCCAGTTTTAATAAACCTCAGAAGTAAGGTGAGAGTCAACTGGCCACCTCATATCTCCTTTGGACACCTGAGTCTCAAAATTATGATGATAATAAGCCATTTCAGGTAATTAAATGGCAGATAATGTTGAAGCAGACCAGAAGGACTGCACAAAACAGGAGGGAGGAACATGGCAGCAAGTATCTCAATGCCAATAAATGTGAGGTGAAGGAAATCTAAACTGTGCTAACATCATGCTGAGTGTGGAACCGAGAGGTGAAACTCCTGAAAGGAGACTTTGAATAGTCTCAAAGGGAGTCAGAAACTCATGGCTCACCATATAGCAGCTGCTAGAATGTGAAATTTGGGTATCATCAGGAAGGTTATTGAGAGGAAGATGAAACAACACTTTTCTGCAAGACAAAAAATTGGTTTTATCACAGTACCAATACTGTGTGCACTTGAGATCACAACAGCTCAAAAAAAGACGTAATAGAAATAACAAAGAGAAAGACAACTATGATCAACAAGGGTACCACCTAGAACATCTGCCACCTGGGGAGAGACTAAAAGGACTAGGACTCATCAGTTTGGAGACAAGTGGGAAATGGATAAGAAGCTACTACACCCCAACTTTCTCTCCTGGTGTTTTCTCCTGTGCAATCGACAAAGTGCTAAAAAGATCTGTGAGAGACCGACTCCTAAACCTTCTCCTCTTCCTGTTTGGAAACCGTGGAACCCAAGGGCTTTAAATACAAAGTTAAAGATCCTACTTTAGCTGCCCAGTGTATATTGAACTCTTCACACAGAGAGCTCCAATACCAAAAAGATGCTGTTTTAGAATACCCCCTATTCCCAGGACCAGAGTAACCAAGTCTACTCCCAGACATATGAAAAAAAAGCGTTTGAGATCTGTGAAATCCTCAGCTGGACCTTTAAATCATTTGCAGTAAATAGAAGAAAAATCACACCCGCCTCTGCTTTACAAAACGATGCTCTCAAGTAAGCACGAGAAACTTGTTAACATACCCACGGAAATGAAATTGTCCCTCCCACATGGACATAAAATGTAGGACCTGAAACTGGATCTCCAGAGTTGAAGTCCAGCATTTCCACAATTAACTCCCTTTAAATTGTTATTGTCACTGTTTTAATTATTGCCGTTTAGGTTGTAACCTCATGGCAGTGCTTGCAGGCCATCTTTGTTTCCTGCTATTAACTAATCAACTAAATACTGCAAAAGAACAAACTCAAAACTCTCCTAAGGATCTTCCGATCCTTGCACCATTTCTTAAGCTAGACACAGAGCCTGGGAGAGTTTTGGCTAAGGCAGTAGAGCAAAAGCCAATATCTGTTCTTACTCTTAAGAGCAACATCACTTTTACTGCCAGTCCATCAGAGAATGAGGGGAAATTAAAATGCAGCATTTTTACTTTCTCTTTTATGCTGAACACGCTAAGTGGGATGATTTTGGTATAATGTAGAAAAAATGCCTGACTGATGCGGGCTATAATTTTAAAACTTAGTTTTCTGCTTCCGAGTACATACGTACTCACTAATTAACTTGAACAGCAGTTTATAAGACCAGTTTTGACTCTGCCCATTTAATGAACAAAATCCAATCAACCACCCTGTTAGCGTAAATGGAAAATACATGTCTGCAAGAATGATAAATAACTGATTGCCATAGTGATTAGCATAACATGCCTCCTGGGGACCTGCTTGGCATTCAGCGCTCACCAGCACTTTTTAAGGATTACATAAGTCTTAGGGTGCTTTGCATTGGACTTGCAGCTTATTTAAATAGGAAGACATCTCTCTGGATCTGATGAATGACATTTTCATTTCCAACTTTTACATTTCTGTTTATAAGAAAATGAATCATATTTTTCAAACCGTTGCGGGTGTTTTCACATAAAACATACATTTGACTCGCTCCATTAAAAAAAAACCCAAATTGGTATTTAGTGGTCCCAGATGCTCCAAACATTATAACTGAGCTAAACCATCCTCAGTAAAGCTGTTGCTGACTCACAGTTAAGCAACCTAATGAGTTCAGAGGCAGCGAGCTCTGCTCTGGAAGTTTTTAGATCTACTGTATACTTCAACTAACTGGGCTGTAGAGACATTCAGAAATTAAATACATCAGATGATCCTCTGGATTAAAAAAAAGGGGGATGATATTTTAAATGTGCTTCAGGTAATTTGAAATGTTACTAACAGCACAAAATAGCTACAGTTGGAAGACGGGCAATTCAGCTACTGTTTAGTTCCTTAGCTTCAGTTCCAGTTAGGACTGTGCTTTAGTATTTTTAACATATTACTTTGTTCAATATCAGACAAAATCCCATTCAGGTGCAAAATAAATCCTGGAGTCTTTGAAGGAGGCTGTTGTGCCTGTCACAGAATTGACTGAACTGTGGCCAAAGCTCCTCCTGGACTGCAGGATCTTGGGCAACCATCTCAGGCTGGGTCAATAGAGCTGCATCAAGTGCATCTGTCGAAGTTCATTGCAGCCCAGAAGAGTTGAGCTGCAAGTAAATTCTTTTAAAATTCTGCAGGCTAATATGAAAATCCTGAATTAACTGATTGGGAAGAATAAGCAACTCATATATTGAGCTTATCCTAAAAATTTAAAGGAGGCAAAGCTTCCAGAGAGACACAGTAAAAACCAGGAGGGTGGGAAATAACCTCTCAAGCTAGCATAGATGCAGAAGGGCTAAGAAGAGTGTCTGAGCTGTTTCTTGTGCTCCTAAGGACAGGCACTGAGCTATCATTCCTAGGAAGCACCCTATATAAATAAAAATATTCAAAAACTGGGCTATCTCTACAGCAGCACCTAAATATAAATACAAATTATCAATTCAAGGAACCCAGATAGGAAACTAGCATCTCACGATCACAAATATGGTCAAAAAAGAGTGACAAATAAATGCAGGAAGCTATAATAAAAGAAACTTTAAAATCCCCACTCTTGTCAAAGAACATAATTTTCAATCTCAGAAACTGCATAATACTAACTTGGAATTAAAAAAAAAAAAAGAGTCTAGCAAAAAAGGAATTAACTTGAATTTCCTATCTGTCTGGTGAATTTGAATTTTTTCTTGGCCATTCTTCCATTATTAAATATTAATGGAAGACACACAGGATTCCCGTGGGATCCTGCCTGCCAGCTTTCCTCCCCTTGTTGCCTGTACATCTCGCTCTAAACCATTGATCATAGGAAGGAGATGCCAATAAAAGGCTCCCTCGGTTCGTGGCCTCTTCCATACTTGAAGAATGAAGTCATCTTCACCCACCAGTAATTCTGAACTGACTAAAGACAAAACCCTGACTGTCATTCTGACCCTCAAGAACAGTACTAACCTGAGCAACTGTTGAGGAGCAGCTACTTCCATTTTAGCCGCACAGCCTTGCATGACCTGCTTTGGGAATAAAAATGCCCACCCCACCCTAAAGCACACTGTGGAGGAAGGCTTCAAAGGCTTGTGAATATTGAACCTGTTCTGAAGGGTTCGCTTTTCATAATTCATAGTATCTTAGAAAGTTTTACCTTCATCACAACGCTGGGAAATAGCTTCCGATGTGTTTCTTGAACAGCAGCTTCCCTGACTGTCCACTTAGTATCTCAGAATGGCCCATGTGCAACCTAAATACATTCATGTTTACATTATGCAGATATGCAAGAGAAAAATGCGTTACACCGCTCCTCACTTAGGTAACATTTGTAAGAGTGAAGCCAAACCATTGAAAAGCTGCCACTGAATAAAGCACCATATATGCACAAAGGCAGTCGTCACGTTTGAAATATCAGTATATTTTAAGGAGCTAAAGCTATAAATACATTGGACCAGGTTTACGATTAAAATTGATTCTACAATTTTACTCATTCACCTAAATTATATTTTTCAACTTGAATGCTTGTAAGGAACTCAGCAGAAACAGAGATGGAAAAGAGTTAATGATACCAGGAGAGTGGAAGGATGCAGTAGTGAGATAGAAGCTAAAGGGAAAAGTCAGTATACCAAGGCCAAAGCCATGAAAAAGGACACATACCAGAACATTCCTTCTGACAATAAAATCAGTTAGTCATAAAATGGTCTTCCAAAGTGGCCTTCCCATACCAGTAAACACCTGAAATTAAATCTAAAAAATAGCCTGAATTTCAATATCACATAAAGCTGACAGTGTGATGCCCATGCAGATGTATAAAACCCAATAGATTGAAAAGATAATAAAAGCAAAGCAAAGGATAAAAATTCTTAACTGTCATATTTCAAAGAAAAAAGGCCACTTCTATTCAGGCTTTCTAAAAACATTCTCTGTAGTTTTTTTCATAATTTGGCATGTTTCAGGTCAAATAAATTTTTTGAAGTGAAGTTACAGAATAGAGTCCACAAATCTTGTGGCTTCTTCTGTCTTCAGCTTGTATGAACCTGTAGCTTTTATAACACTTATTCATTGAAATATTAAGCTGAAATAATTTATTTGCTCCAATACTCAGTAATAATGTCAGCATGCTTCACACCTTCAGACAGATGCTTCTTTCTTGTACTCAAGTTCAAACTGGGCATATTTGCTACTGTATTTTTCAATTAAACCAGACATATTCTAGCTAAAAAGAGTTTTCTATTCAGTTTTGTAGTGTCACTGTTTCAGCCCAAGGGTTCTCCCATATATTACAGCAGCAAAGAAGTAGGAGTTTAAAACTTCTTTTTCTGTGATGTAGTGGGTGTCTATAAAATTCACATTTATTGTCAAGCACACATGCAGGCATACACTTCTGATGTACCTAAATAAATATCAGTTGCCATTGTGATTAGAGTTTATCATCTTTCCTTGAATTCCTTTAAAACAACATTGCTTAATGCATGATATGACAGTGTCTAATTAAGCAAGAAGTGACTAGGATAGATGGTGACCTTTTCCAACTGATTTCCATCCATAACATGCTGCATGAAATGTGAAACCCCAGCTCCTGAACGAGACCTATCAAAAAGACCGTTCTTTTTTATACTGCCATTCTAGAGTGCTGTGTAAACGACTAGGATCTTTAAGGCAAAATCGTAGTGTGTGACATTTCGTTTTCATAACCTTTCCATTCCATGAAACTACGTTCTTAATGGTATAATCCTAGTAAAATATTAATGATTTTGCTGAATGTGACAAAACGGATAAGGCAATATATTTGATATCATTTATAAGAATACTGATTATAAGTGCACTGCAGGTATAGAGAGACAATTCTTCCGGAAAAGTGAAATATTCAAAAAGATCTGATTTGTGTACCACTGCATTGTGTTATTAACTTGAAAAATAGTTCTACTTCAAAGGAAATGTCAGTGAGCTTTGCAAAGTTTTCAGGTAAGGCACAATTCTAAGTAACAATGAACTCATTTTAGGCAGAAACTATTTTGCACACAGAAGAAAATGTTAATTTATCTGTCTTAGAGCATCTTTCACACTGACCTTGCAAGGATCCTAAGTATATATCCTATAATTGTATGCAAAGGCTTCTGATGCATAAGTAACAGCAAACAAGTTTCTAGCATATAAAATCAGTTCAAGAGGACATTTTCTGGTTTTACATACCAGGGTAAAGTTAATTTCCATTTTTTTTTAAAAAAAAGATTCCTCTTCTTTCCTAATTATTCAAGCTCTACTGCTTTTTGTATTGCTGAAAGGTTTAAGAGAGGGAAGGGAGTTACCTGTGAGGAAGAGAAAAAAATGATTCTGCTTAAGGCACAAGTCTGGAAATTCACCGCACAGGGATTTATTTCTTCTTCTTTTTGCACTTTTCCATCTCTCCTCTGAGCATGTAGCTTTCTGTAACATCAAATTCTAGTGGCACATGGAGAAGGTATGGAGTATAGAAATTATATTTACTGTATAAAACACATGAGATTGAAAATTTATGAAAGATTATGAGAAATTCATGCTGAGATGTCCTTAGTTGGTATAGCTCTCTATTTCTAAATGAGTATCATAAGAAGAAGAATTTATTTCTTCCCCTCTAGTGGAGGGGTCAGCTCTGTGTTGAGAGACAGAAGAGCTTACTCTCAATTATTTCCATATAAGAAGATGGAACTGTTAAATATTCCCCACAAGAATACACACAAGGGCAGAGGATGGGGGAAGGAAGTATTTCCAGGTTGTCACTACAGAATGTAAAAACACTCCTCCAAACCTCTGGCATGAAAAAGGGGGGGAAAATAGCATCTTATCTAGGAACTAACCAAACGTGATTATAGCATAGTCCACGTGAAAGACAGTATTTTTCTTTGTAAGACTCTACGGTATCAGGATCACAATCCTAGAGATAATATTAACAGATTAAGTAATGGTCTACTTAAAAATAAACATAGTTTTCTGTGTATCAGTTTTGCAAAAGGGGAGGTGTTTGTCTGTAATGCAGTTTGAGAGTTCAATGTTCTAATGTTCATTCCCACAAGTACCGTTGAATTGTTAATATTCACCTCAGAACCTGATGTTCAATAGATCTTAGATGTCATGCCTGTCTCAAGCTGTTTAATTTAGGCATATAGTCAGACTTTTTTTTCAACTTTTTAATTCCATAGCCTTATGGTTATTCAAATCCTTTACTTCATTTCTGCTGCAATGGAGGTGTCCCTTCCATGGCAGGGGGGTTGGAACTAGATGATCTTGAAGGTCCCTTCCAACTCAAACCAGTCTATGATTCTATGATTCTGTGATTCTACTTTTCAACCTAAGAAAATTTTAGTGCGATTTAGTACAAAGACATGTTTTTTGGAAAACATAACTCTTTAAAACTTACAGTTAAGTCAATTCACAGCTCAAAGTAAACTAGATTCAATAATTATCCTATTCTAAAGGTAAATTGCATTCCAGACACCTGATGTAATGAAACAAAAAGATGTATTGTAGTCCTTAAGAAAATCATTGGCAAAATGCAGCCGTTTTTAGACTAAGGCAAGGTGAGAGTAATGACTGAGTGTTTGCTTGCATTAGCAGGGGGAGCTGTGGGAGCTAAAAATTCAATTTTTTTAAAAAATATTGTTTTTTCAGGGCATGGAGAGACTACATGTGACCTATGAAAAGACTAACAGATTAACTGTTCAACTTAAAATCTTTATGAATTGCAAGAGAATGTCAAGACCATTCTGTCCTTTCACATTAAAGTTATCACTAATGTGGAAAAGAAGCTTCCTCTGATTCAATTATAATACCATAGAGTCATAGACTTGGGTTTGGGTTGGAAGAGACCTTTAAAGATCCGCTAGTCCAGCTCTCCTGCAGTGAGTAGGAACGTCTTTAGCTAGACCAGGTTGCTCAGAGCCACATCCAACCCAACCTTGAATGTTTCCAGGGATGAGGCATCCACCACCTTTCTGCACAACTTTCAATCTTTTACCACCCTTACCGTAAAAAATATTTTTCTTATATCTAGTCTATATCTACCTTCTTTTAGTTTAAAGCCATTACCCATTGTCCTGTCACAACAGGCCCTGCTAAAAAGATTGTCCCCATCTTTCTTATGGGCCCCCTTTAAATACTGAAAGGTCACAGTCTTGTCCAGGCTGAATCACCCCAACGCTCTCAGCCTTTCTTCATAAGAGAGGTGTTCCAGCCCCCTGATCATTTTTGTGGCCCCACCTCTTGGATGCACTCTAACAAGTCCATGTCCTTCTTGCACTGAGGACTCCAGTGCTGGACACAGTGCCCCAGGTGGGAGTTCAGCAGCAAGTTCTTATAACTTTTGTAGTCAGTGTTCTTTTTCCAAGAGGAGATTGTCATTATGTGGTAGAATAGCTTCCTGCATAATTAAACTCTACCTTGGGAAGATGACTTCTACTCTCCTCTCTCCTACCAGGTGTTTCACATTTGTAAAATAAGTGATTGCACATTTTTTGTGTGTTGGTTTTGGAGCTATGGCACAGTGCTATCAAGGAATGTAGATTTTATTGCAAGATGCTTCCCCAGAAAGTGGGTTCCTGTCTTTTGCCCTGATACAGATGGCAACTGAAATGACAGACCTTCTGGAAATTTATTCTATTGACTTTTCCTCCCCTCAAACATACATTCTGATTTTTGTGTTTCCACTCTTTGTTTGTGAATTTCCCCATCCTTGGGAAGTTAAAAAATTCAAATCATGAGGAGATCTAATTTTGAAAGGACTCTTTTCCCTTCTGATATTCAAGGCAGAACAAGCTGGCATTTGCTGAAAAAGCCCCTCTGCATGAAGTGTACTATCCATGACACATTTTTACGAGGAGACTAAGCAATTGTTGCATGACTTCCAATACTGCTAGTTCAGACAGGAAGAATAAAGTCCTGATATTAGGCCCTGTCAATAACCCACAATCAACCAAGTCCAGTATTTGCAATAGCAGGAACTGAAACTGATTTTCCAGATATTCTAAGCATTTCAACTCATGGTCATCCCTGCTCTCTGGCAATTAGGCCACTTTTCTTTGACCTAATGAATTTTTTGTATAGCAAATGTAACAGAGCAATCTGCCCTCATAGTAATTTATGTCTGAACAAGGCTGAGCTAAAAAATTTTGTTGTACCCTCATTGGCACTTTAGTAGGTTAAGTATAAGGGGACCTGAGAGGAAATGCAACCTGTGTTATTATATAAAACAGGCAAGATCATAAAAAGAGTCAGAGGTTGGAAGCTGAAGTTAAACAAAACCATATTATGACCAAGATAAACATTTCTAACAGGAAGAATAAATACTAGAACAATTGCTGCCTAATGGGATCTCCACAAGATAGTAGCTTGCTTAGAAGCCTACCAGTAAGTACTCAAATACTGCCAGAAGTTAAGGTTTCTACATAGGAAATTCTGGATCAAATATTGTGACTTGTTCTTCTCAGAAAGTTAAGATTAGGTGGCCAGGGTATTCTTATCTAGTATGATGACCGATAACCTGCATAAGTCAAGAAAAATTGCAAGAGCCTTATTTCCATGTGAAGAGATCTGAGGTGAAAGAGAAATTCAGCAGGTTTCATGACAGACCTGCCTCACCAGCAGGAACTGGCCAAGCTCGGCACTAGGCCAAGCTTTTGAAAATACAGCTTCAACAATTTCAGCATTTAAGACTGACTTTAAATGTTCAGTACTGTGTTTAGTTTGGGGCACTGCAGTTTAAGAAACACATCGAGGTGCTGGAGTGGGTCCAAAGAAAGGCCGCAAAGCTAGTGAGGGATCTGGAGGGCATGTCTTATGAGAGCATGTCTTATGAGGACCAGCTGGGGGAATTGGGACTGTTTAGTTTGGAGAAGAGATGGCTCAGGGGAGACCTTACTGCTCTCTACAACTACTTGAAAGGAGGTTGTAGTGAGGTGGGTGTTGTTTTTTCTCCAAAGTAACTAGAGATAGAATGAAAGGAAATGGGCTCAAGTTGTACCAGGGAAGGTTTAGATCGGATATTAGGAAAAATTTCTTTATTGAAAGAGTGGTCAAGTGTTGGAATGGGCTGCCCAGGGACGTAGTGGAGTCACCACCCCTGGAGGTATTTAAAAAAAATGTACACATGGCACTTTGAGACATGGTTCAGTGGTCATGGTAGTCTTGGGTTGACAGTTGGACTTCATGATGTTAGAGGTCTTTTCCAGCCTTAATGATTCTATGATTCTATGTTTTCCTACATAATTTAACCTTGTAAATACAGTAGAAATGTTCTAATTTTTATAAGCAGTGTATTCTAATTATGTGGAGAAGCTTCCCAGAATACTAAAGCATATGGTATGTCCAAGGTTCTCTATTTAAGGGATGAAAAGGAGATCTCTCACTAATTAGAATAGCAGAGGAATAACAAAAAACTTATCTCAGGGCAAAAAAGTAAGAGAAAAATAGCCAGGCAATTTACCCTTCAGAAAGGTTTGCTTAAGCATTTCAAGCCATTTCAGTGCTAACAGGTCTCATTTCCCTGATGTAATTAGTAAAGGAAACAACAATTACCTGCAGGTTCATTAAATAAACCAGCACTGTTACTCATTGTGAAGTTAATGATCAGTAGTTCAGATGATTGCTATGGACACAGTGAGTACAGTTGTTATTCAGCAGCAACACTTTACTAAAGAGAGTATTATTCTGCTTTTAAATTTTGTCATTCAAATAGATGAATGACTTCTGCTTTTTCATTTAATAACTGAAAATTATTCTAAGCGGGAGTGAGTTTTGCACCCTAATTAAGACAAAGATTTTTCAGAATATAATAAGTTAACTGCCTTAATAACTGTTTCTATGAAACACCTTTTGCTTACATTCATGTCATGTAACTCAGACCCACCAGCAACACAACACTAGTACTTATTGTTGTGAAACTCCTGATTTAATATGACTTAAGAAAACTTGGACCCATCAGAGTATTAGCTTTATTTGCCAGGAGATAGCCTCTCACACAGTAATTTCCATTTTAAGCTGGGTGGGAGCCTGTCTCACCCCAGTCCCAGCTTTACAATATTCCTCCTAGACTGCAATAAAACAATAGACATAGGCATGAATTCCCCAAACCTTTGGAGAACACATCTGAACCGTTCTTATACTTCTATACTAGATTCCCTCAGAATTTCAAGTTCACTGTGATGCTTTTAGTTTTCATTTTCAAGATGATTAATCACCTGGGTCCGCTGCATACACATATATGTTTATATTTTAAGTTATCCAACACTCCTGAGGAGAAATAGTAGTGAACAGCTGTATTTCTCAGGAGAAAAAAAAAACAAAACAAACAATTAAAACCAACACAAAAAAAACCCCTTTCTACAATAAAAGCACAGCTTGTTGCTCATGATAGATATCCTTTGAGAATTTTCTGAGACAGGGATTGAAATTCCACAAGAAATAGAGCAGAAGTATCCTCACCATCTCTTTTCTAGTTGCATATTTTCTACCTGCTTTCACAAGAATAAACTCAGAGCAGCTTGGTATATAGCAACGTCTTTCACTCTAAAGCACCAGCATACTGCGTTTTTCTTCTTATTCTGTTCCCAGGGAATGTAACATACTGAAGTATAATAACAACTGGCATTAGTTTTATAGCACGGTAGTACCACTGTTGTTCTTTCAGCACTCTTTCAACTATCCAAGAAAGATTCAGCAAGAAGATCCATCTGTAAGGTTTTTCCAGTATTTTGTAGCTCACACCTAGGTTGTAAAAATTGTTTAATATTAAAAATTAATGGCAGTTACTGCATCGCATCATGATATTTCGCTCATTTTTCCCCTTCAGTCAGAATTTACCAGGATTTTGTGACAAAGGTCTAAACATGCCAACCATTGCCTTGACCACGCTTACCTAGAACACGGTGACAGACGGACTTTGTCTTGCCCTTCCAAGAAGCAGAAAACCAAGCAACATCCAGCTGACTTGCAGTCTGTGACTTAGAGGAAACCTCTCCCCTAAACTGACCTGTTTAATTTTAATTTTTGTTACAGAAGTGTCAAAGCATAATCAAAACCAAAGTGTCATTTTACAAGGCGTTTGTGCAAATAGTAAAGATTCACTACGTGTCCAAAGAGCTTGGATATCAAGGTTGGACTTGATGATCCTGGAGTTCCTTTCCAACCATAATGACTCTATGATTCTAAGAGTTCACAGTCCCAATTACTGTGCTTCAAAAGGTAGAGGGATTTTCTTTTGGATCTAACCTCCAAGTAATGTAAATACCATTTCCATGTAAATTAACAGAAAGTGAGGAAAAAGAATGAAGCTATTGTATGTGTAATATAAGCAGTTATCTCTAAAGCAAATGGCTTCAGGTATAAGGAGCTGTTTAAAAACCAAACATATATCACAAGTAAATAGGAGAAAAAATTAAATTGGCTTTCAGAATTTTTCTCAGTCTACTTAGCTGCAAAGTGGCAGGACATCCCAATCCAAGTAAACAAATTACACTGCACATCAAAATAATAATACATCATTTTAAACCCCACTCTTTATTCAGCAGAAGCCCATTTGCTCGTTTTATGAAAAGGAGTATTTCACAAACCCCAGACATTCAGCAAATATTAGTTACTCTACTTATTCTGGCTGCATTTTAAGGTTATTCAGCTGGCAGTTGCTAAGGGAACAGCCTTCATTTATTTCAAGTGTTATCAGAACTAGTATAGTGCTCTGCAAGAGATAAGTCTGCAAAAAAAGAAAAAGTAACATTAGATCTAAATAAATGAGCAAAATATATATGAATGTGTGAGTACACACAAGCTCAGAGCTGAGGGGTAGGTGGCATTAGCTTAAATCACTTTAAACAGCTTGAGATTTGTTTAACTACCAAATTTCCTCATGTCTCTTACAGAAAATGTATGATAGTATTCTCAAAGAGTTCTCAACCTGTACCATGGATATCATCAACTGCAAACAATGACATGTTAGACCACTGCCATCTTTTTGTTAAAAAAAAAAGAATTTCAGCTAAACAAGCTTTGCAAGTCAGCAGGTCATGATGGTGTGGCAGCCCAGGCTAACATGAAAGCCAAGCTTTTGAAGGATGAGCTTGCCAACATCGGAGAGAGAGAGAGAGAGACAAACCTACATGTCCCACTGCTGTTAAGCAGAAAGTAAGTTATGCCTCAAAAGAGAAAAGAGATTTTGAAGCATGTTCAGATGCTGTCCTTTTCTTCCCTCTCCTAGCAGGCTGGAAGTCTTGAATTAAATTAGAAGTCTTAAAGTCTTTTCTCTGCAACATTTAAGTCTTTTCCTTAGGACTTGGCATCCCAACAGGCAGTGAGGGTTGCCTCTCGAAGCAGCTCCTATCAGCAATTGTTCTGATGAGTAAACTACATAAAAGCATGGTTCCTAAAGGCTCACGGAAATCACTGTAGAACAGAATTTCCCTCTTGAAAAAGTGGCTTCCTGCATCTGCCAGGGACAGCAAGAGCCCAGACAAACCATGCAGATAAACTAAACCCAACAGGGTGAGTGTTACGACTGCTATTCTACAATGGGCTGGTGTCTTCCAGGCATTTTATTTCAGGAAAGTCTTGTCACAAGCAAAGATTACATCCATAGCTCTTCTGCAGTGTACAGCACCTAGAAATGCACGGAAGCTGGTACAAAGCAGCCTGTGCTACTGATTTGCTTTCTAAATCCCTATGTCCTTTCCTAAACTCTACAAACAGCAATTTTGCAGCAGGCCCAAGACAACCTAGCGGCTAAATGGTACCAATATACCTGAAGGCAAGCTATGTTCTCAGAAAGATTTCCTTCAGCTAAAGCACACAAAGCTGCAAGGTTTCCTTCAGACCATGGGCCAAAAACTGAGACCTTTGCTCACACTGTGCAGGTTCTCCATTTCTGCTAACGCTACGTTGGAGTCCTGTACAGGTTTCCTGGCACAAGAGTTTGTGTAACAATGGAAAATACATCGCATAAACAAAAATCCTCCATTATTACTTGCCTTTCAGGAAAAACGTAGGGAAGGGAGTTTTGGGATCCAAAATGCACTCATAAGAAGCGCTCTCCATGAACAATCTCCAATCTTGATCTACACCTTTGGGACTTCAATTTCTTTTCCTTATAATTCAAAACAAAATTGCCTCTCTTAAAGACTTTTAATCATGTTTCAGCGCAATTAGTAATCCTTCCCCTTCACTTTTAATGGGTGTGAAAGTCTAAAGAAAAAAATAAACCCTGCACATCTGTCAAAGCAGACTACTACGGAGCTGACAGAAGGGAAAATGATTGTTTGTAGCGTCCCTACACTGTGCTTGGCTTGCGTGGTGTAGAATACTCCATCAGACTTTGGAAAGTACTTTCAATTTCACTGGAAGACAGGAATGCCATAGCTAGTCCTTAGCTGACATATTTGAAATGGGTTTGCTTAAGTTTTATAAATCCTGCCGGGAATTTTAAGGCCTCTGCCTCTAGCCATAAGACATCAGCAGGAACATTATGCAGGCACCTGCATATTTAAAGTTTGTTTTGAATTATTTCCATGAAGTGGGTTGGAATGAGGAAAACAACACACACACACAAAAAAAAACCCCTCGGTAAAACATCACAAAAAGCACAATAGGGGGAATAATCTCTGTATGCATAAATACGTCAGGTTTAAGAATAGAGAAAGAAAGAATTTCATGAAGTTTGACATGTGTGAACCAGATCAGCCTGAAGTAATTTGCCTGACATTGCGGCAATTTAAACTCTTTTGTACAATACTATTACATTATTCATTAATAGTAGCTTTAAATTAACAACTTCAAGCGTCATGGGCCTTTGCATGCACATGGAATTACTGCATTAGTGACAGCAGAATGAAAGTCTTGAATTCTCTGTGTTTAAATTGAGCTATCTCCTTGCCTTTTATGACTGTGATTTATTGAACGATCACAAATGCGCAGAGGCTTTGCTCGTATTGCCTTGTGTGCTTCATTAGGAAATCCTCTATAGGCAAGATAGGTTTTACTATCACTGACAACAAACATGATAGCACACAGATTGCGAAATAAATTTAGAATGTCACAGGCACGGTAGATGCTGTACACTTGAATTGCACCATTGAGACAGCTGGGAGGGGTTGTCCAGAAGGCACCTGCCCCATTACACCATGTACATTGGCTTTAAGTTTCGGGCACATTTCAGTCACAACAACCCCCAGCAACGCTCCAGGCTTGGGGAGGAGTGGCTGGAAAGCTGCCTGGTGGAAAAGGACCTGGGGGTGC
>JAVSBS010013726.1:109240-123346 GCA_033124195.1 Coracias cyanogaster | reverse complement strand
GCATGTATTTACTATTAAAGAAAACATCATTATTTACATCATCTTAAATGGTTAAATACTGTCCAGACTTTAATGGTGTTAGTAGCTTATTTTTTAGGCCGTTCACACGAAATATTAATCAGGTGAAACAGAACTTGATTCTGAACTGTAGAAGTTGCTTGCTTCACAGAGAAAAAAAATTAATCACAGGCTATTACTGTGATACTAGATAGTAATTCTCTCTACAGGTCACACATATTTCCTTTTTGGCCTGGCTTCTGGCCAGTTAAGCTATGGCTGTTTTTCTTCACTACTCTTTGAAAACTCATCCAATAAATTGCTGTAAAAGTGGCAATAGTCTCCTTTTTCATACCATTGTAGGTTTTTTTATTCTGTGGACTGTTCTGTCTATTTATTAAAATAAACTTGTACATGTTTCCTGTGCATCAAAATTCAGTCAAATTCAACTTTCCTCCTCATTTTTATTTGTCACCTCTATTTCTTTTCTCTTTTTAAGCATGGTAGCTGCTTTATTCTTTCCCCTCTAAGTGTCACTATTTACTCACTGCCTGTCTTGACCAAGTCAATTTACATCCATTTGCTCCATTTTCCTTCAGTGTCCACAGTCTGTCTGCAAGGTAGCTATTGCTAATACTTCTACATCCACAGGTTTATTATCACTTTCAACTTTTTAATGTTTTAGGATGTACCGAATGCAATTTCTTAGCTTCAGAATGGCTCTGTTTGGTTTTTTTTCTCCAGACTACATTACAGATCTTGTTCCCTCATGACTTGTTTCTTGTTTGTAGTTTTCACTTCTCTTCCTCCTGATTTGGGAGCCCTGGTTCCTGCTGATGGAACAATTTCCTATTTGTTTTGAAGCCTCTTCATTCTCCACTTTTACATCTCATTTGAAAAGACTGTTTCTCTTTTCTTTTCTCCATAGTATGCTTTGAAGTCAGAGATTTGGCCATTGATTTTTCAGCTAAATAATATGGTTTTGGATATGCTTTCTAAGAATAATACTGACTGGTGCTGAATAAAGGTGCAGTGGTTCCTGTTGCTTCATGTCGCGGTGCATAGCGTGCCATATTTTCTTCCAGGAAAGAATACTGCATCCTGTGGGCATCAGACTGAGATGTGTGGTTGGGAAACAGCAGGCACATTATGCAATGGGAGTGACGTAGTTGTGACTCTGAAGAGCACATGACTTCTGAAGTTGTCCTGCCTGAGTTGTGGTTATAATCTTATTCAAAATTGTTTGTCTGTGTTTTGTTTTCAATGTTTATGTATGGATTTTTTTTTTTTCCCAGCTCTGCAGTATCCATATGTCTTTTTGAATCTTCTGTTCATTACATCCATGCCTACCTTGTCCCTGATTTCATGAATGTGTATTTTCCTGTTGCTTACATATGACCCTTGCAGGTTTTTTCATTTTTTAATTTGATTTGTTTATGGGTCAAATTCTAAGTTTCTAACCCAGTTTCAGTTTTGGGTAAGAACTTGAGAACTTGGCTTAGTAGTAAGTGAAACCTTGAAAATATCCAGTTAACCTTTAAAAGATGAATAATACATGATCACCATAAAACCTTGTTTTCTTTCTTGTGTGTATCTGACTTTGGAACCCCAAATATTTTGTAATTTACTTTTAGTATATGTTTTCTTTTAAAAGTGTAGCTATATAGTGAAGGGCTTACCAGTTGCAGCAGATACCACTGAAATTATTGCAGCATTTTCTTCTACAAAAATGCTTTTCTTTCAAGTAAAATTTCTGAAGACAGAAGTCTAATATTAACCTTACTATTTTGAGATATATTTTTGATGAAGGTTGTGACATATGACATTTGTGTCGAGTATTACTTGATTTATTTTTTTTTAAGCATTATGGCAAAGTAGGTGTATACACACACACACAACCACATGTGTTACATGAATATGACTTTTGTCACTAGCTGGTTGTGCTTTTAGAGATCCACATGCTTATATTAGTAGTTACAGGTATTAGTATATTTACGTTGTGTGTGTTTGTGTATAAAGAGTATAATATAAGTATACTTTTTTTTAATAATAGCAGATTATCCAGTCAACATCTGCTCAAACTGTGAAACGAAACCCTGCTTGCCAGACTACCCAGATTAGGATGCCAGTGGTAATAACTCAGACCATTAGACCACAAGGTATGGGTTTAAATGTTTTAGTGAGATTGTTACCTTTGTATGATTTTCATTGTAATTACAAACTAGTAGCATGGGAAAAATTTACAGTGTTGACGTTGGCAGGCTTGACATTTAACTTTTACTTCATGCTGGCTGAGGAATGCATGTTTTCACTATGCAGTTTCAAGGTATTTCAGACCAACACAGTGAAATGTTTTGAAACAACATTAGGACTGAAATCTCACATGCTTAACTCCTTACTCAGCAGTTTTTCATGGAAAGTTCTGAAAGAAGTCAGAAACTTGACTCTTACTATCCTAAGATGTAACTCTGGGCCAAGAAAGAAATTCTCATTTTTTCCTGAAGCCTAGCGAATTCCTCAATGTAATCATCCTACTTTTACTTCTGAAGTGGAACGTGATAGTCACTGTCTCTGCAGCTACAGAGATCAAAATAGGAGCCCTAGAGAAATTCCTCAGCTCACATGCCCTTCGCCTCCGCCTCTGTTTTTCCCTGCCAATATATTTACTGTTTGAGGTCAGAGGCTGACTGCAGCAACCTGCCATACCACGATTAGCCAGGGCAGCAGGAGGTGTTTGTACACAACTTCCTTATCTATCTGTGCACAGGTAGATGAATGTCTGGCTGATACATCCCACTTTTTAAGAGGGTTCTCAAAGCCTTCTTACTTGTTAATAAATATCCATTTGCTCCTTTCCACCACTAGACCCGTTAGGCTAGGGGTTTTTTTTCCTGATTATGTGCAAGGCTACCTTTTTGGATGTGGGCATTTAAATGATTGAGGGTTTGTAATGGAATACAGAGCTTGTCATCTTTAGATACTGAATCAGAAATCAAGCTAGTTTGAATGCACATAAAAGCTATTGCTGCCGATCTGACTGTAATGCTTGGTCTTTTCTGTTTTCCTTGGGAAAAGAAAGCATCAAAAATCCCAGTGATCAAAGTTAATAGCAGTTGATGTTCTTCTTGCACTGTTCCCTTCAGAGAATCCAAAGGTTGAACAGACATGGAGACCAATCTCTCACTGTAATCCTGTAGGCTGTTTTTCCAAGTTAGGAAGAAATGCATTTATTTGTCATAAAAAGTGTGTATTTGATAGCACTGATACTCGTGTCCTGAGTTAATTAACAGGGAAGGTATTTGGCATCTTGTAGCATGAACTTTTACTGCAGACTAATGTGTCTGAGAGTAAAGGCTAATTTAACTTCTTTGCTTGTTCGGTCTCTAAGTTGTCAATATTAAGTGTGCCAAGAATTTGCATGGTACTGGCATCTGTCTTTAAAACAGTGGATTCAGAATATGAATTAATTCATGATAGCCATTGATCAGCTGATGAAAAGCAACTTAACTGGCAGTTTGGCTTAAGGAAGACAATGGTTTGTAAATGCCAATTCATGCAAAGCCCTGCTTTCAAGTGAGCTTATTCCTATGTACAAGCTTGTGTAAGCCCACTACTGTATTGTTTTAATTACACAGACAAAGCAAACAGAGCAGAAAGTTAGAAAACATCCCATTCTAAAACCGCTCATCCTGCAGCCTACATCTAGGGAAAAGCCCACCTGTGTGCGTACAGCTCTAAGAAATGCTGCAGTGGCATACTGTCAGATACTGGTTTATTTTGATCTTGTTATATTGTCAAAACTTCCTACTGTAAAAACAAGTATAATGATATTTTATACCGGCATAGATCTTCCTGTAGAAGGAGGTAAGATACTGGAATAGGAGGTGGTCTGTATAGTATAATTTTGTGGAGTGTGACCTTTGAAGGATAGTTACACCAGAACTGAGCTGACTTCCACAGAATGGTGTATTTTCCTTCACAGACAGGAATGAATCACTTAGTATATTATATCTTTATATTAATATTAATGCATCTATGGGAACAGACTGTAATGCTTTTTTGAAACGGTATAAAGTTGATAGACTTTAAGAACTTTAATATAAATAAAATTACTTCCACACCAGGGGAAGGAACACTATAGTTATTTCATGAAAAATTCACACTCCTTTATCAAAGCACTTATCAGTGTAATAGGTGAATTGCATCTTATGGGTGGGGAAATTGAGCCAAAGAATAAAATAGTTAACCATCTTATTTGTTGCAGCTGTTTAACCTGTGCAGAAATACAACAAGGTATTTATAAGCTCCTAAATTTGAGCTTATTTCTCTAGATCATGCTGCTTAAAGTTTGAAATGCGGAAGGACCCAGTGGTGAAAGACTCTGTATGTCATTACCAATCCCATGAAATGTCTAGGCCCACAGGTGATTTTAACTTTCAAAATATGCCCTGCCTCATAATATAAATTGATATTTTAGTCATATTTTGTCTAACTGCTCAATCATGCATGGTTGTGATTTAAACCAGAAAACTTGTATGTCATCCCAAAATTGTGTTTACTTTGCCAGATCCATTTGAGTAGAATCACATATACATGAGTTGAAAGAGAAACTTAGGAATTTTTTCTGTATCCAGTAGACATACTTTTTTCCCAAGACAAAGAAGTTAACTACTCTGTTGCTGTACCTTTTCTTTTCTTTTGTTTTTATTTATCCAAAGTTATCATCTATAGAAACAAACCATTGATTCTAGTTCTAAAGGAATATAGTATTAATTCTGGAGAAGTGCCACTGTTACCATAGTTTTTTCCATCGCAATAATTTTCAAGGTTAACACACCTTTAATGTCCTAGATGTTAATTGTAGAAAGCAGAGATCTGCTGCTTTTTATTATTATATTATTTGTTTCATTCCAGTTCACTTAGTGGAAAACCTTTCAATTAGTTCGTCTGAAATAGATAAATGAATTGTCTGGTCCATGAACTAATTCTATCTGTGACATGCCATGGGCCTTGAATATTCTGATGACAAAGTACTTTTGTTCCCCAGGCTTGGAGCCTGAAGTTTGAAATCTTCCTTTGTATTTGCTTATGTCCACACAACTGTTTTTTTATATGGATTGAAGAAATGAACACTGTCAAATTTGCTTCACTTTAAGATCATATGTTGAAGGTGATGAAGACTTCAAAATAAAAGTACGGTTCGACTCATTCAGAGCTAAACACTTTTGTTTTAGCAAAGAATTGTTCTTAAAAGAATTCCTTGGGATAGTTGTGTTTCAGGTTTTTAAAATTCATGAAAGAAAAATAATGTTGACTCTACTAAAGGTTCTTACTACACCATGCCATTTATATGCTGTTGAGTCACAGGTGTGCAGGAAAAACTTTCATGTGCTTCTCAACATCTCAAACATTATGTATGTGTAGCACTCAATAAAATTGAGTGATATCCAAGAAAAAGGTGAGATCTTTTAAGTCAAGTATATATATAAATTAATTATTTTCACATGCCAAAACACAGGTGGAATTAAAGAAAATACAGAACAGCCCAAGCAAGCAGTAAAGGAGGGCTTCCTCCAAAAGTTTCATGTGTGATACTTTTCCAGTTACATACTGATACATTGTTTTTAATAATACAGGTCTGTTGATTTACTAATAGCAATAGAAATTTGTAATTATTTTTGTTATATTTTTCCAAATGTCAAGAGAGGAATTAATGTCCATTTTTTCATTTACTGTCACAAGAAGCTGAATGTCCACCACACTTTGGCTCATTTAGAAAGCCCAGTTTTACTTTTATATACAGACTTGTAAAGTCTAGGTACAGCTATGAATTACTTCTAAATCATTGTTTTCAAAATAAGAAAGTAAAAGACAACCTTTATGAAGGGGGGGTTATGTCAAATTTTACTGTAGTGTTTTTTCTTTTACATGCAGTATAAAACATTTAAAAATATTTAAAATGTTTTCTAATCTGAAAATACATGTTTTTCATTTCAACAAAGAACAATGACTATATAAAAAAAAGTAAAAAACATAAATACCCTGAGTGACTGTGACTTAAAGCATTTGTATTAAGAACATTTCAAATTCTGCTTCTTTATTCTGTGCAGATTATCTAGAAAAGTGGTTTACTGGCAATTGCAAATACACTTATTGCTGTTATGTGCATTACAAGCAGTTACGGCCACCCGTTTTCAGTTTTGGAATCTTCAGTGTTCTGTAAATATTGAACAAAATATAATGTTAATATAAATTTTGTGTTACAAATTGTTCTTCTTCAACAGTGTAATCTTTAAAAATATTAACTTCCTTTGTTTGCAATTTACAGACAGTTAAATTTAGTTCCTGGACAGAAGGTTCTTTGATGTAAATTGTCTAAGACAGCTCATAATAACATTGCTTGGTGTTTTTCAGGCACAGTAGGGAAGGCACCAACAATACAAGCTAGCAAAAGTCCTGGGGGCTTTGGTGTTCAGGTCTCTGCAAATCAGAAAAACAAGCTGAATGACCCTGGAGGTGGTTCTTTCAGGTAAAAAAATAAAAAAAAAAATGGAGGGGGGTGGTTTGGGGGGGATCATAAATATAAAATAGAATTTAGAATTGGTTTAACACCAGAGGGCGGTGTTTTACAATAATTCCTGCCTTTTCTTACTGTGATTGGATGACAATTTGCTTACCGAGTTCTATTTTAAAGAAAGGGAAGGAGGTCATGACATGTCGTGAGATTTTTCTTTAAATGCACTTTTTAATATTTAGTAAAGCCTTTGATTCTGTGGATTATAATCAAACTTCTGGTAAATGGAATGGTGTATGAAGTTTAGAAAACATACATGGTTAGTTTTATGGGTTAGATTCTAATGTTCATATGGAACATATCTTGCTGAGAAGATACTAATTGTGATAAGGCATTCTGTCTATAGGCTTCTGCAGCTAAGCTGGAGAACCCTCATCAGCATAGAGAAAATATTGTATGGTTTTTGTAGTGCGTTTTGGGATTTTTCTCTCTGTGTGTAGGATTGTTGCTTTTCTTTGTGTTTCAACATTTTCTTTCTTAAATGGCAAAATATTCTTAGATTTTCATTTTTGTCTTCTGGAATTCTTATGTTGCTCTGACATCAAACCAGTAATTAATTTTCAGGCTTATGCTTTTGCAGGTGAAGTAAAAGAGAATTTGTAGCTCTTTGAAATATCTCTGCTTTGAGGCATGTCAGTATTGCAACTAATAGTGGTAGTACTTAGTATTAATCTAGAAGCAAAATCATTCAATTTTTTATTTTCCAATGCTTTTGCCTCCCACTGAGTATTTAAATGATTTAAAATGTCTGTTGGGTTCAATTGTACTGTCTTAATAAGTATTTTTTATGTTTGTAAGCAACACGAGCATTTATTCTTCGTTAGTATAGCTTTCAATTTTATATACACCAAAAGGGACAGCATTTTTTTTAACTGGATGTTGTAAACTGTGCCAGGATTGATTCTTGCATTCACTTAGTTTATACATAGAATATATTAGGTTAGCTGGAATTGTTAATTTTCCCTTGGGGAGAAGCAAATGCTCAAGGCACTGATTGATAAATCAATAAATCTTTAGTGAGTTTGGTAAATAAGCTGTCAAGGGTGTATGTCATTTTTCCTCTAGAGAACAAATTTTAGTCAGAATGAATGTGTTTGTTTCCTTGCATTGTTTTCTCCTTCAAAATAGTAAGACACAAAGCTGCATTTAAATAAGTCCATAAAATTGCAAGGATTTATTAAACAGCAGCAAAGATCAAGCTTTTTCTTGATATCTTAACAAAGAATTCAGTTGTTTGCATATTTGCATTTCAACCCCTAACCTCTCCTGAGGACAAATAGATGTCTGACTATTAAGCCTAAAGGCACAGAGCTGGAAATCTGTATTAATCCTCTGAATGCTGACTAGTTTTCCTCAACATTCCCAGCATGTGTGAAGAATGTGTTTTTAGCCAGAAGGCAAACTGGCATCTAAAGCAAAGCAAGAATTTTGAAAAATAGTTGTGTTATGTATAAATTTATTTTGCCCTTAGTGTTTTATTATTGCATATTTGTTTCATTATTTTATATTCTGCTTTCTTTAAAATAACTTACTTGAGCTTTTTCACTCTTGTGAGCGGAGTGTTGGTCACTAGAAATGGAAATGTGAACTCTGTTATTTTTTAGTTTCTTCTAATCTAAACTGTGGGAAATACAAGGAGGAGTTACATAAAAGACATAGCAATTAGGAATTTTGCAAATTACAGTTTAGCCTTTCATGTCAGCATTTATTAATGAACTGTAAGACTGCTTACATGAGTTCACTGGGTATTATAGTAGCTGTTACATGGTGCAATTTTCAACCCAAGACTTCTGCATTGTAAAGTGGTTGTATTAATGAAATTTTTATGTCACCTTTTTTGGTATTAAATTTTTTTTTTTGCTAGATTTTTCAGGGAGAACTACAAACAACTCCATTTTTAGTTGACTTTTCAACTATGCTAATACCTAATGGGAATTTGAATCCCATTTTTTGTAATTTTTTGTTGGTTTCTTTTACAGTAGAGATCCAGACTTACATTTGTACCATAATAGTCCAGCTAGATGTTTCTGTAGTCAGGAGAAATTAAGCAGAAGGCCCACTGAAGTCTGCTAGGGGCCTGCTTATTTGGCTACAATTGCTGTGTACCTCATCTAGTTTGGTAACCTCAGAGCTCCCACTAACATAATCTACCACTGATGACAGTGAAAGTAGCAGAATCTCAAAGTAATATTACACATAGTTCAGATTGCGGCCAGTATAAGGAACTGGTGGCAACCTTTGTTCCTCTTGATATGGAGTCAGAATAATTTCAGTTGGAGGGGACCTTGAGAGGTCAACTCGTCCAACTTCTAACTCAGGGCAGGTTTGGTTAGGTCGGGGACTTGTCCAGTTCTACGTTATCTCCAAGGATGGAGATACGTGTTTTCACTCTTGTATTATCCTACCAGTTCCTAACTGTATTGAGTAAGGCTCAGTAGCATTGCATGTAAAATGAGGCAAGAAGTGGACAGAACTGTTCCCTTAATGCCCATGATGATATGTTTGCCATAGTGTACCACCTAGCCAGATGCTCCTTCCTTTTCCAAGCAACCTTTATTTTTCCAAAACAGGATTTCAAAGTTATATATAACCTCTTGGAGCCTGTTAGTGTCAGGTTTTATACAGCCAATATGCTTATTTGTTTGGATTTTTTTTCCAGGATCAGTTCTATGGAAGTGACAGAGATAATTTGAAGCTTATCTCAGTATTTGTGTTTTATGCTGCTTACTGGCAAAATTGTAGAAGTAAGGTCTACCTGGCAATAAAAAAATTGTTTTTCAGACCTCTTTTGCCTAGCCACAAGAATCTGTTGCCTGTCATTTTATTTTTTAAATTAAAGTTTAATAACATAGTTCTGGCAAAATGCCTCGAAATGCATTATGTTACATCTAACTATGTGCAAAGCAGCCTGTCCTGTAAGGAGAGATAGAAAGCTAATGTAGGTGTTAAATGGAAAACTTCAGAGCTTTCATCTCAAAATGTTATATGACGTAAAACCTTAAGCTTCAAGTTTCTTTGTTTTTCCAAGTAAATATTTCAGACCATGAGGTGGTAGTGTGTTTTTCTGTATTTTTTGAAATAAAAGTGTTAACTGCAAGTGTGGTATGTTCTGTCATCCTTTTTTCTTATCAATGAGGAGATCCAACACAGACTATGAATGAATTGTACAACAAAGCAATATTAGGGAGAAATTTCAAATTAAATCTTGAAAGTCAGATTAAGCATTATAATAAATTTGTATAAATAGAATTTGTGCCATTATAAAATGTCATGTAGTACTGGCTGTTACTGTAATTTCAGGTTGCTGTCTATATCCAGCGTATTGTTGTTGATCTCCAATCTTGTAATCCATGGAATTTGTAGACTTGTTCAGAGTCTTGCATACATGTAGGGACTTTGCCCTAACAACATGAAATTTCACTTTTGAGGGAGAGGGGAATAAATAGTATAATGTTGTTTCAGTTACATTATGTATTCTTAGAGCTTAAGGAGCAGTTCAGTATTGCAAATTTGGACATCATTGACTCAGTCTGATGATGTGCATGAGAAAGAAGTATGCCGTTGTGCAGTTAAGACTTGTCCATAAAGAAAATGCTGTCAGGTTTTTATAATAGTTTGTCTTAGCTTAAACAAAATCTTTGAAATGTTACAGACAATTGAGCAAATACTTTGTTTTTTTTCTTTCTTATTTTCAAATTAGGGTGTTTTTTTTGGTAATTGCATGAGTGTTTTTAATAAAATGGAAAGAGAGAGGTGTTACATGAGGTTGAATAAAGGAGGGAGAATTGAACTCTTAGACTACTTTAAGATGTAGCTTGCATTTGGAAAGAGTTTGAGAACTCATACTGTTGTCTTAATAGCATGCACATTGGATTGTTTAGATTTATCTCATAAGACTCAGAACATAATTGAGTAAAAAATGGAAATAGTTACTGAAACAGTGTGATTACTATGAGCACAGTAATATATGCCAAGCAACACAGAATTGTTAAATACTGTACTGGGATGAAAAGGGAAAGATAGACAGTAATCATCAATCTAGACGACCACTGGATGGCATCTTTGTTCCACAGAATGACTTCCGAAAACTCACTCATCTGGACTTAAAAGTTGACTTTTATAGGAAATTGTTTGGCAAGAATGGCAGCCCTCTTTATATATAAGTGTCTGTGTTTCAGTATCCAAATCCATACTTTCTCAGGTTGAAGTTCCTCAAACTCAGAAAGAATATATTGATAGAGGTTTTCCCATCAGACTGAAAAAATTGTAGTCCAACTATGATTAAAACATTTTATCTCTCTCTTCTATGGAACATTTAAAGAGGAAAAAAAAAAAGCACTTACAGATACTATACCGGCAGTGTAAAATGGAAGGAAATTTTGTCCGGGAGTTACAATGATGGCCTTTGTAATTGCTATGGCATTGATTTTTATAATTTCATTGGAATCCTCTTTTGTGCCCAGATTTGTGTCTTTGTTTCAGACAATATTTGTTTATTCATAATGTGGTCACAGATCTGTATTCCAAATCAAAATTGGAATAGTTAAAATGCTAAGCAGAAGGAGAGTAAAAGATTGATTGTACTTTCTGCAGCTATTAAGTAAAAATAGAGACAGGTATAAACTTATCTGAAAAATTGTGTTCTTAAGTGAAGAGTGCTGTCTTGATTTTAATGTGAATGATTGCTTGAAGGAGATGAAAGTACCTCAATTCTGGCAACTTGATCTGGAAATACGGGATTAAGGACTATATTTACTAGCTAGCCAGATTGTAATTGTGTGATACATGCTTGCTAAGCAAGTGAGATTGTGGGGGTTTTTATAGAGAAAGCACACGAGTGTTCTGCTCAGTTAATATTTTATCAAGATGCTTTGAGTTGCTGTGCCCAGGTCCCCTCAGCGGGCAGCGGTACCCAGGCACTGCCGGACCCCACGGGACAGCAGCGCTGCCTTCACACCCACACAGATGTAGGCATCCACTGGGAATCAATATTGGATTTATTTTTTTTTAACTGCACAAGCTAGTTTATCTTTTGTAGTTTGGTCGGTTTTACTTTTATTTTGAAGTTCTGCGTGCAAGTCTGTTTTCCAGTAGCTTCCATTACCTTACATAATTTAGGGTTTGTGTTATGCTAACCACCTTTATATGAATTTGGTTTTACCATGGTTTACAAGGACTGTTGGATTTGGGCCTTGTGAGTCCTGGGTAGGTTACCTTGATGCTTGTTCTATTTCAAGCATTGAGGTTTTTAACACCTCAAAATCTTAGTTTTACCCTTTTTTTTCAGTTTTAGTTGGAGTTTTTAATTTGAACTTGTCACTGAATATTTAAGTCACTGTTAGTTACTGTGGCCAAGTACATTTATCAACTATGATATTTGGGGGCAGTTTCACAACTGGTTGGACAAGGCTGAAGAGTAGTTTGGTCATCTGTGCACTGAATGCATAGGACCTCTGTTTCTTCATGATGGCTCTTGTGACCCTCCTATGAGTATCACATAGATACCATGTAAAATGTAAAACTGAAAATCATTTAGACTCAACATAAAAGCCATCAAGGCAGGAGATTGATTTTATGACACTATCCTCAAAAATTTCATTCTAAGGGGAAGAAATCAAGTGCTAGGCACTCACAGAAGACAATAGAAGTGTATTTGTGTAGCATTTTTCTGATAATGATTGTAAAATTTTCCATATTCTGCCTAAAGTGTTCAGCACATTTCTCCAGGTTTATACAAGCAGAAATCCTTTCTTGACTTCTTCCTGCAAAAGAAAACAAAACCAGTATCGAACAAACCATTGAATCATAGAATTATTTGGGTTGGAAGGGACCTTAAGCCACAGAAGTCTTCACTAAAATTGGTTACTGTAGTGCAGATATAAAGAAGAGTATGGCAGGACAGGGAGGACCTAGATTTTGGGTTTCCAGGTTTCTCTCCTTTTGTTATCAGACCTTACTTGTAGCCTTTGTTTTTTACTGTAGGCGTTAAAATTGTTACAAGTAACAGAAAGTGTCCTATGGTGCCTGGGACAACATCTATATATTTTTTTAAAATCTTTTAAGCTTTGATTTGTTTGCTTTATGCAGTAGTAGGAGTCTGTACTTGGATGTATGTGGATCTTTTGCTCCTAGAATATGATGAAATATAGTGTGTTTGTCAGTAATAGCTGCTTAAACAGAATGTGTTAAAAACAGATGGTTGTTTCCACAGTTAGGAGTCATACTTCATAGAGGTAGGAAGTAAAAGATGCTTGAGAGATACAGGTAGGGAAACTAAAATTTGTTGGTACTTCTTGAAGCTGTTATGAAGGGTATTGCAGGGCGAAACAATGCAGGATTCCAAATTCATGTTTTTCCTTTTAATGTCTGTGGGGTTTTAATTTATTTTGTCATTTTAGTCCTAGTTTTCAGCATAAAGACAATAGCCAAATGCTCTGTGTTTAGTGGTGATCATTGCCTTTAGTTTTGTGACTATCCTAGTTTCGCTGATACCACTGACTCTCAGATGAAGAAAAGACATCTCTGTCACACCTTCTGTTATAGACAAACTGTCATGCTTCTAAAGTTTTCCTCATGTGATCAGAGAAATATTCAGATATTTCTGAATCTAGAATATATTCTATGAAAAATGGAGACCCTAGTGGTTGTGCCTCAAGTTGACCCAGCCAACAGGCATGTTGCATGATGATTATTTTTGGAGAAGCAGATAATACACAAAATGAATATATCACATGCAGAATTATTTTTATTTGGGTTTTTTTTTCATTATAGAGATGATGATGACATCAATGATGTTGCCTCTATGGCTGGCGTTAATCTTAATGAAGAAAGTGCCCGAATTATGGCTACCAACTCTGACTTGGTTGGAACTCAGATACAGTCCTGTAAAGATGAACCCTTTCTTGCTGCTATACCTCTACATAAACGCATACTTGAAATGGGTGAGAAACACGTCCTTTCCTTTTGAGAGTATTTCCTTCGGAGTTGTGTGAGTCTGAGTAACAGAATATGCTTAAGCACTTAAGATGGGGTTTTTTCTTAAGCATTTTATTACATAATCTTGTATTACTAAACTTTCAAGGTTTTTGTGATAAAAGTAACTTAGTTATCACAAGTTGGAAAAAAATGTATACTGGTACTTTTATATTTCATGCTTTCCCCATGTTTTTTTATATCCAAGGATCTCAAAGCTTTTTGCAAACATTAATTATTTCTCAAAATCCTCCTTCATGTTTTACACGAGAGGATTGAAACAGAGAGGTAAAGTAAGTAGTACAGGTCACAGAGGACACCTGTGAATATCATTTAACAGAATGTGAAGTTATCTGTCAAGATTTTCTTTCCCCATACAAACCAGTTATTCAGTTCTTAGCATCTGCATCTATTTAAGTTCATAGTGATTTTTTTGTATAGCATTTTTTCAAAAGGATGTATTTATTTATCCTGGCAAAAAGGTGTATGTATTTATTCTAAAATAAAGAAAGTTTTAGCTTTATTTGAATCCATGTTCAGCTCTGAAAATAAAGACTTTCATG
>JAVSBS010013726.1:41396-109230 GCA_033124195.1 Coracias cyanogaster | reverse complement strand
GCAAAAAGGTGTATGTATTTATTCTGCCATTTGAAAACAGAAGTTTAAAAACTTCAGTAGAAATAACTACTCAAAATTTATGATGTTTTAGGTTTAGGAAGTATGCTCAGAATATATTTTATATTATATACTTAATTAATATATGTGTTCTATTACCTAAATGTATCTTTTTCAACATAATTTCAGTAATATTTTCAAAGACATCAATATCCTAAGAAATTAAGCTCAAATTGTTTAGAGGCATAGATCATATATTTCTTTCAGGACTATGCTTATGTCACTCGTTAAATTTGTAAAATTTTTAGGGATCTAGTTCTCATAATTTTAAAAATAAGACCACACTCTTGTTGCAAATCAGTACAGTTAGATTTTTAAAGTCATGTGGTTAATTCTGAAATGATGTTTTTTTGTGTTCATGTTCATTGAATTAATGGAAGCCTTTTTATATTGCAGTTACAGGCAAAGTTCTTCACTGACTTATTGTCAAGCTTCACTCTTGTATTTTAATTAGTGCCTTTTAAGTTCTTATTCAGAGAAATGAATTATTTTGCATGCTGTAGTTATCATGTGCTGATGTGATGATGGCATTATGTGATGCAGTCTGGGGAAGCATATGCACAGCATTTTGTGAGATGGCTTTCCACCACCTGGGATAGGAGGCCAGCAAGGTTTTAATGACATTTGTTTGAGAAACTGTTGTGAAGGATGCTCACATAATACTTCATACAGGTGTAAGACGACAAAAAGGAAACAGACATAAAACTGTTAAAAAGAATGGGAAATCAGTAATGAATTTGCCATATAAGCCTTAATGAGATGCCTGGGTGTAACAATTGCCTCACAACATGAAGCTGTAATTACAAGTGCAGGACTTACAGGAATCTGTACATACTTTAAGAGCCACAGAACCCATCACACTATTCATCACTGCCTTTTGGGGTTTGTTCCTCTGAGGAACAAATCCCTATGGCTGTTTTTGAAGCTTTATTGGCTTTGATAATTGAAATGAAACTTTCAAAGCTTTTAAAAGCAGCTGCAGGGATTTACTTCTCAAATGCAGTGAATCCAGAAGAGCGGCCACTCCTAGTGATCTCCTGCAGCCACTTTTAGAGCCTTATTTTGGCTTTACATGAAGTCTTTATAGTTTTGAAAGTGGCTGTGGGGTTCACTAGTGGCTACTATCTGGGATCTATGGCTCTTGAGGAGAGAATTCCTTCAGCTGATTTTGAAGTTTTAGAAGCTTGGTTTTCACTGTGTGTGGTCAGATTTGTTGTTTGCGTAGGACCACACACAGATTTAGTAGTTTGTGCTACTGGACACTTAAAATAATGGCATTGTAAGTTCACGACAAAACTCAGTCTCACCGTATGTTGCTGTGCCTGGACACACCAGGACTAAGTGGAGGAGGCTCTGACCTTCTCACATACATTAGGAAAAAGAAAGTATGTTACCTGAGTGATAATTCTTCTGGTTTTGTTATGCTTGTTGACAAATGAGATAAAATATATTGTTTCTTCTTTCTTTCACCTGGCTATGACTTAAACAGACCTTATTTTCTACCTTTAAATCTATTCATATTTAATGATCACTTTAGTTTTAGGGCATGTTTTTAATGTTTTAGTAAGAGAGAGATTTGTGGTATGTACAGTATTAGGAAACTGCTCTTCTCTCCTTCCTCAGAAGCTAGATCTTTCAAGTTTTCTGTAATATTAATCTCCTTCTCTCTTTTCTGAGTGAGAGCTCTGTCGAGCAACTCAGTAGTGTTCCCCAAAGGCTGTTTCAGAGATTGTGCTTCCATTCACCAGAGTCAGAATATAAACTGCTAAAGTGAGAGCAGATGCTATTCAGTCTTTGGCAGTAACCACCAGCCAAATGCCTCAAAGTTATAGTGAAAGAGCTTTCTTAATATATTGTATGTTCTTATCTCTACTGTAACTTGGCAGTGTTACCATCCAAAGTTTATTTTAAATCTAAATGACTAATATTATTATTGATCCTTTTAAACGGAAGAAGTATCTGAAAGGTAATTCATGCAAAGATATTCATCCACTTCCCACATGCTTCCTTATCCAATTTTGTATCTAGTCATCTTTGGCTGGTAATCATTGCCATTTGTTCATGTAGGAAGACAGGGCTGTAGCTGTTTCAAATTCTCCTTTGATGCGAAATCAAGAGTGGATATTTCTCAGCAGATAATGTATTTCTTTTGCTATTCCATTCAGGATCATAAAGCTTTAAACCCTGATCTTTCTACGTGACAGCACAGCACAATGAAACATATGCAAAGAGTTGTAAGGCTTTTGTTTCTCTTCTTGGGAAGTTGAGGGGCAGAGGTGGATGTTCTTTTCACATGTGCATGCAAATGTGCATACAAACTCTTAAAACTTTATAGGTCTTTAACTTTATTAGTAAAGTGGATAGTATTTCTTTAAAGGACAGTTAAGCTGATTAGACCCTCACAAATTAATGCTGAAAAAAAATATGAGCTTTTCAATGTGGTTTTACAGGAAAGAAACAAGAAAAATAACCTTGATAATTTGTAGTTGTTTAACTTTTATTCATTCAGAAGCTATTTCTTGGTGAGTAAGAATGCTATACTAGTTAAGTTTTAGAAGCTAGTTTTTGACATTCTAACTTTCTGCTGTTTACTAAAACTAGCAACACTTTACTGAATAAAATAACAAGACTTAGCAGGTTGTGTTGACAGTTTTCTGTTTTGAAAATAGGAATTCCTTAACTCAGGGATTACTTTGTTACAGCATTGTTTCTGAGAGAAGATAAGAATTAGGCTGCAATGTATTTTGCATTTACTATCAGTGAAAGGTAGCAGGACTTAGTGAAGGACCGGATAAAGGGTGACTCCTTTTATATTGCCTGATAACTATATCCATGAAAAAAGGGAAGAGAAGTTGTTGTTTATTTTTTCTGAGAAGTCTTTTGACTGAGAGTTAGTGGTCTTGAGAACCTCCAATAGCAGTTGCAAAACCCCTTGCTTTCTATTTTGTGGTCAACAGAGCATGATACCCTCACAAGCTTAGAATCTGCAGCAGTTTAGTAATTACCACAGTTTTTTTTTCATGCAACTGATTTCTTCAGATGATGGCATTTTGCTTTTACTTGGCTGTCCCTAAAATGCCACAACTTGTGCTGAATCTTAACCATAAATTAACTGTTTTTATGCAATAATAATTAAACATAAGTTTGACCCACTGTAGTCTTTGACTTAGATTGTTTGTTTCTCTCTTCCTCTTCACTTCCAGTGTTTTCAATGCAATTTTTCTACTCCAGTTTTTATTGTTACAGGGCACTGGTTGAATAGATTAATGAAAAATGTAACATTCTAAGAAATGTGGGGCTGGTTTGGCCATATTGAATAAATTTGAACTGTCCATCTTGTATTTTCAAATTATTTTTACATAAATGTATGATAAAATTGTATTGGTAAATCATTTATGGTATTATTATTTTGCATTTATTCAGAATTATGTTTACATCTGCATTAGGAAAGCAGGTTTTTTTATAACATGATTTTATGAAATGCTGTATTTGACTGTTATCTAACATTGTTATAAATTTCCTTTGGAAAAAGTCTATTGCCTTGACAACATAGCATACACCTGTAATATATCCTATCACAAAATTACTACTGGATTCTCTTGTTGCATCCAAATAGACTTTTTTTTTTTCTTGCTAGAACACACATAGTGGTGCAGGCCAATCGTTAGGAAGCTTGAAAACGTGCTGTTGAATCCAAATTCTCCTAGTCCAGTAGTTAAAATGCCTACATTCTTCCTTAAAGCAGTTTCAGGGAAGCTCAACTTGATAGCATTAAGCCAGTGTCTCTGTCAGTGTAATAGTTGTAGGGTTAGGCTCCACATAATTTATAGGTTTACATTTTTGTTATTTTACATGTAATATATTGTTTTTAATTGTCTAAAATATTGATCATTGTTATGCCTTGATTCTTTCTTTGTTCAGTCATGCCTGAATTGCTTTTCTGCTATAAAAAATGTATGTTAAATGATAAGGAAATAGCTTATCTGTGTTTCTGTATTTTGGAGTGTATTGAATCTTATATGTGGCATCACAGTGGCAGCCCAGTTGTATGCATAAGCATATATTTTAAATAAATAATTTGAATACTCTAGAGGGCATTTTATATTGCTAAGCCATCTAAAAACTGATTGGAATATCCTTTATGGAACCAGGCTAGTAGATTTCAGAGCCTCTATTTAAAGCATTTGTTACTAGTTTAACAGAGTCATTCTGTCATCTCTGTTTCATCTGCTTGTTTGTCAACAGTTGTGTTCACATTTGAATGAGATGAAACTGTACTATTGATGATTGCTCTTTCATACACAGAGCAGTTCTAACATAAAAGTATACTTGTTTCTCCGGTTGGTTTACTTTAGAGGGTTTTTATAGCTGCTTAGATTACAGTTATTGTGGGTTCTGAAATTCTGAGTTATCAGATTGCCTATGAACATGATTTTTTGTTTTCACTGCACTTTTTCTTGATGTGACTTAGTCCTTTTCATTGATGCCTTTTAACTTTTTATCCACAAGTTGATTTGTCTTCAAACTGAAATACTCCTTTTAATATCAGTTTTTCCACAAGCATCTTTCTGTCAAGATGACCTCCTTAAATACCTGTGGACATAACTCTTGATTACATTTGGAGATAGTTCTAACATGTATTTGTTCTTAAGCATAACATTTTGAAGTTGTGTATTGTCCTAATAGCAATCTTAGTCCACTGAACTGTACCTAGAGTAGCGTTTTCCGTGATGCTAGTTGTTTTTTGTCAGGAAAAAATATTAAGTGTTGTACAATCCAAATTGTAAGTTACTGTGCATGCCAAATACACTGACTTTTCTAGTTCCTATAAACTTCATATATTGCCTGATGTGGCATACTGAGATGTGGCAGGTGTAGAATAGGTATCTACATTCTGACACCTGGAATAGTTCTGTAACTTAGTGCAGAGCTGGGAGTTTTCTTCGTTAGTATAAAACAAGGAATTTGCTAGAAATTTTAATTAGGTTAGGTGGTATGCACTGCTCCCAGTCTTATCACTGTCCATAGTTGTGATAATTTAGTTTCTTATGTTGAGACTGGAGTTTATTGTACATGTTCAGTGGAGAATATGGTTTTCTATTCCAACTTATTCAATTGCTAATGTTACAATATTATAAAACAATTATGTTACTTAGATTTACTAGTTCCTTTTCAAAAAAGGTGGGAATACATTCCTATCTTAGTATCAGCAGCAGTGTTGCCAAATAAACATAACCAGTAAGTTTTTCAGCAGAATGTTAAACCACATTGTTGTTCTTTCTTTAATAGGTCCATGATTAGACTTCCTGTTTTACAAGATGTCCCAACATGTGTTGGAATGGTAACTTCATTACCACCTGAGAGCTTGGAGTCTGTCTTTCTGTGAAAGGTAGGGCAGCTTCTGTTCAATATTTTTTGTGTATTTCTAAGGTTTTCTTTTTATTAGTTTTACTGGTTCTGCAACACTGCAGAATCTGAATTACATTTTTAGCAGTATCACCTCTGAGTGCCATAACTGATGTTATTTGCAGTAATTTCTCAAAAGAACTGTAGATTACAATAACTGTTATAATTTATGAACAAAATGAAGCTGTTTCTTCAGGCATAATTTTCAAAGGTTTTACTCCAATTAAACTGAGAGCATGACCATACTATTTGCTCCCGGAAATACTTGGAGAATTCAGGCTTTGTTTTCACCATAATACCTTGCTTCTGTTTTATGAATGTATGTATTGGAAGAACCTTCTTTAAGAGGCCTTGCTATTTCTGTAAGGCTGTTCTGGCCTTCAAGGCCTACCAAAATGTGTTGCCCAGGCTCTGAGTAAGTTTTTATCTGGGAATGGAATGGCTTACGTTTCTTGGGTCTCTGCAAAGGAGAGTAAAATTAAGATCATCATTCTGTGGAGATGCATTCTCTACCAGATTAATTTATAAAGTTCATCTCATAAAGAGATTTCTGGTAACAAGTATTGGATGTAAAATAAGAACAATAAAAAGAAAACCTTAGAGAACCATTCAATATTGCAATAAAGCTGACTTACATTATCCCTGTAGGCAAACTCCATGCTCTAGAGGTGGTACTAATGTCCCCAGCTCTAAACACATGTTGGAACATCTATGTGGAGGAGGAAGTCATTGGTCAGTGAGCAGCACCTTCAAGGATCATTTAAGGGGGAAAAAAAGTAAAAGGTAATATTTTCTAAAATATGTTAAATGATTGCTCGTTATGTTTATTTGGCAATCCTGCTGCTTATACTAAGGTTGTAAAGTTTTCATTTCTTGAAATTATTGAAAAACCTCATAAACTTCCCTTCAGTCTTTCCTTCTTCCATGGGTTTGAATTGTATTTGTTAGCCTCCTTCATGTTGCTGAGTCTGCTGTATACAAAGTCCAGATTCTACTATAACTCATTGGCAATTTGACACTTTTTTTCAGTGCTTGTAATATGGAGAGTGTTAGTCTGTGGTTTAACTGGTTTTGCAGCCTCTCTAGCATTAAATAAGTCACAGCCAAACGTTTTGGTGTTGAACTGGTACAAAGACATTCTACTGGTAATGAAAGGGTATTTGCTTTCAAGGAAGTAGCTGGAACACAAGATGTTGTTCCAGATGAGATACCACCATCTATTCTTGCACCAATGTAGGAGTGTGACTTTAACATCAACTACGATAAACTACAGCTATTTTGACAAAACCAGATGACTATGTCTGATCTGGATAAATTTTGCAGTGGTGCATGATCTGGTGATGCATGGATTTGGTTTTCATGAATATAGCACAATGTGCTGATCTTGACAACTTTCCTTCTAATCCTGGACATACAGAGATGAAGGTGCTGACATTGTGATGTTCACGTTATGGTCTTTGGTCTATCCTTCTGGTATCCTTTATAATCTCCTGTGTTCTTTGTGCATATCCTTTCCAGCTGCCATGCCCATCCTGCCTCCTTAATTAAGATGGGGCCTCATGTTGAGCTAATCTGCCTGGCAGCAGGCTTGTAGTGGACAACTATGATACACGTTCAGACATGTCATCAACAAGACTTTTGTAGTGTCAGAGATGGTTTCTCCAGGAAAAAAAAAAAATTGCCACAATGTCTGCATAGGTTACAGAATTTGCTTTAAAAGAACAGAAGCACTTGGTATTCTTTTTAATCCTTGTGTGGATTTGATTTGAGAGTATGTTCTGTTACTGCAAGCACTGTTACAGGATGCTGACATCTGTGCCTCCACGTTTGTCATCTCTGACGTTTATTACAACAGTTCTTCACTACCTCTGTCTCACCTGACATACTGTCATAATCACATACTTGTATTTAAGTGTGAGGGCCTGTAATGGTTTAGAATCTTTTGATTTTAGGCTTAGCCCAAGAAGCACATTCTTCTAACCTGCATGTAAACAAGTAGAGGATAAATCCCCAACTAACAACTTGCCTGTTGTTTTCTTAAGGACTCTTATTTGTGTCATTGCCATATTAGATCTTTCTCATCTGGTCCCTCTAACAATCTCTTTTGATTTGACTCTGTAGTGAGTAACCAAACATAAAAGTGCATTAAGGCATGTACTATTATTCATAAAAATAGTGAACATATTTCCAGTTTTCTACAGCCACTCGGTTCTTTTTAGAATGTTCCTGAAAGTCTTTGGACATGCTTATTATGTTGCGTTGTATTTGTGTTTTGAGAAAACTAGAATGAAAAAAACCACAACAGATAAGTGTAATCTGTATATTCACATTTGACTTGCTGAGACCACCTATTTCAGTTCTCATTCCCTCCTTTGTCTTTTACATTTTCCTCACACTCTACAGTCAGTGCAGCACAGGCTAGTGGTCTCATAGGGTTAGGATCTGGATGTAGTTCTCAAATTCTTTGACCTTCAGTGTCTGCCTTTTAATAACTTCAGTATCCTTCATTCTTTTAGGATACACACATGAAATTACACAAAAGTAATCTTAAAGAGGAATTATTAAAAGGGAAGGAGCTAAACATCAAAATAAAGCATAATAGGTTTCCCTAGTGCATTGAGATTTTGATTTATTCTAAAATAAATCTGGTAATATACAGTTTAGTTACAGAAAAAAACATAGGGAAAGGATTAATAGTAGTATCTTCTGTTCCTTCAGAGTTTACATTTTCTGTATTCTCTGATCAAGTTGTAAGGCTTCCTTGCCATCTGAATACCAAGTGTTCTCCTAGGTGCACTTCTTGTGTTCATGCTTCCATGATCTGGGTCAACTCCTTCTGTTTTCCAAGCCTCCACATACCTGCGTATAATGTTTGGTGGCTAGCTTGGTTCTGTTAGACACAAACTACTAAGGGTAATGAAAACACTTTTTAGGTACGATTAATAGCTACCTTTCAGCTGTTTAATTATCTAGCTTAGAGACAGAATTTTGGAAACTGGATTGGCTGGTTATATATATTTTAGGTCAGACCTCTTCTCAAATTAGTTCTTTTTTTTTTTTTTGCCATAAGTATGAGTTGTGTGTGGTTTCCAGACTTACACCACCTAGTTGAGAACTCTTAGAGAAGTGAAGGCATTTTTTTGTCATTCTTACATGACTTTCATCAAAAACCACTAATCATATTAAGTAGGATTCTTGAGAAATTATTGTTCTACTTGATTTTTTTTGTTCAAGAGCTTTGAATCAGCACAAAAAAATAGGATCAGACATTTTGGGTTAGGTTTCACTTAGATTTTTTGCATGGATATATCTCCAGCTCCATTGTGTTAAAATAACTATACCAATATGACCCCTAGAATGGACCTATTTTTCTTTTTTTCCCTTTACAAGAATCAAGGATATTGAATTAAATTAGAAGGTAAAAATTCAAAATGAGTTAAGGGCTACTTGTTTTGCCAAGTGAGTAGTTAAGTTGTGGAATTCTTTTGTTATAGGATGTTGCAGGGTCAAAAAATTCCTTCAAAAGTTAATGGGAAAGAAATTCCATCCTGACCTAACAGAGAGAAAGATAAGATCCTCTTAGGATGGTCCTAGGCTTTATATTGTCATGTAGTTAACACTGCACGCTTTAAAAAAAAAATATCCCCACTACTGCTGTTAGATAAAGGATGCCAGACTATATTACCCAGTATAGCTTTTCTGAACTTTTTATACAACTATATAAACACACAACTATTTAGTATAGCTTGTACTGAATAAGTTAAACTATAGTACCTAAAACAAGCTATATGAGTGGTTTTGTACCAGTGCATTCACGCTACAGAGCTTATGAGTCTTAGTTGAATCTTACTTTGCTAAAATAATTTGGGTGGCATTTACTGTGGAGGGAACAGGAGGAGAAGAGGGTATTAAAATTTGTGTAACATTTATTCAGAGTTTTTCTTCCATTAGGTTACACTGCAATTGTGTGGCTGGTTATCTTCTTTTTTTTTTTTCTGTGTCTTGCACTGTAAATGGCTATGTATTTTGTAGATTTTAATCTGGAAGTTTGAGATTTATTGATTTCTTTTTAAAAAGTAACCAATATTTCAGCGGTTTCTCAATTTTACAAAATGCTTCCTGGGGAATCATCTCAAGGTGGGTAGTTCTGAACAAGTATATAACAAATACTACAACCAGCAAGTCTTGAGTTCTTGAGATAATTTTTATCCTATAAGAAGAGGAATGTTCTTCTACAAACAAGCTTAATGAAGTAATTATTGTAGGGTCTTCTGTTCTTTTGTAAATAACAATTATATGGTGATATAAAGTCATTCTCTTTAACAAAGTCAATTTATTACACATGAAGTTGAACTGGAAGTATAGTGTTGAACAGTGTCGGATACTAGTTTCCAAAATCTTTCCCATTCCAGTTCATGGCTGGTTTGGAGCTATGGAATATATCTTGGCCATCTGCCCCTCAGAGAGGAATGCTGGTTTGTACCTGCTAGAGGGAATCATTTACCAAATCTCAAAGCACTTGGCACTGATTCGCTCTAGTTTGGCAGGAAACACTCCTTAGCCTGTGGCTTTCCTAAACAGACTCTGGGTTATAGGTTCCTCAGAGGCTCCTGCTGAAGCGACTTCATTGGATTGGTTGCTTTGGTGAAGGTAGCAATGAAAGTTTGTTGGTTTCTACTTTCTTCATCCTGTGTTCCAGGACCAGACAGGCTTACCGGTACAGCAGGTCAACATTTATTAAATTATTCATGCATTTAATTAGTAAGACTTCTAGCAAAGCTTTTACTTAAAGGGACTGAAAACGGAAAGTTACAGCTAAAATTACTGTATTGTTCCTTTGGCCTGGGATCACCAGGTTATCTTGCAGCTCTAGGAACCTCTAATCCTAATCATAACAGCTAGTAGTGATTTGTTGCTTGCGCTATCACTCAGTTTAACAAGCTTTTCCTTCAGTTTTTGACACTTAAAATCTCTCTGGGGCTCTTGTAGCCCTCCCAACATGACCTCAGGGTATTTTATACCCAAACAACTGCCTCAGTTTTTTTCTTTATTGTGTTGCACACCCCGCCCCCCCATCTTAATATTTAAGATTGTGTTTTCCCGTTGATAGCAGTGTGAGTGCAGTATTGATGAATTACTTTGTAGGTTGAGGACACTGCTATGTGGGAGATGTGCCCTGTTCTTAAGTCCCACCTGATTAGGTTGGGACAATTAAGTTGCCATTTATGGCTCCTCAGGATGCCAAGGTCCCTTAGAGCATTAGAGTTGTTTCCCATTCTGTTTAGTCAGCCTGATAGTTAAATGCTGTTGCTCAGTTTAGAATTATTAATGTAATAGTATTAGACAAAGCACCTATTCCTTTCTGTTGATTTCATGACTGGCTTACAGGAAAGACCACACATGCTGTGTCTTAGGATGTACAAATATTACTTGTCTAGTTTTAGAAGGTGAACTGTTCTCCCCTTTCCCCTGGATTTTTTTCAGCTGTTATGCTATACAGGAACTCCTGGAGACTAAGTCTTGAACTGTGACTACTTAACTGGTCATGTTGTATTTAATTACATGTAATTTTACAGATACGAAGGTGTTCTGCTGACACCTACAGCAGAATTATAAAAGCATGAGTTTCCCTTTTGCTATTGAAACAGAGGAATGAAATTTATTAAACAATTGCAGAGTCTGGAAGGCTACAGAAATTCAAGGGGTAGTTTTTCCAATATCTTGCTTTTCCTGATGGGTAAGATTGCAGGACTGGGGCATGTAGAACTGTGGTGATTCCACTGGGATAAAAGAGGAAGGGGGCTTAGGCCTAAAATTGTACATGCAATCCTAGGTACAGCCTAGTATTTACTGTGCTGTGGGGATGAGGTCAGTTTGTAGATATGACTAGATGCATCTTTGTTGCAGTATTCTAGATCTGATGCTGTGCAATGAAGTTAAATAAAAGTTTCAACAAAGTCCCAAAGGAGATGGACTTCTGTGATTTGTTTCCATCTTGTAGTATGCAAGCCAGCTGTAACAGCAGAAGAGGCCTGGACCTAAGGAGTCTGACCCCAGTTGCATCTTGGGCCAATACTTTATGTACAGAATTTAAAGTTTGAGAAGTTGCGCCTGGTTTTAAAATGATAGCAGAGAGCACTTTCTGCAGTTCTGGCTGACCCATGATTAGGGCAAATAGAAACTATTTATGTGCTCTCACAATGTTTTTGTTGAAGGACAAGAGAAATTCAAGTCCTAAATACATGCTGTTTAACTGTTTAAAACCACTTCTTCAAGGTTTTTCTGTTTTAAGTGTAAACGTAAAGAGATTTTATAGAGGCACTCAATAATTTATCACATCAATAATCGGAGTCAGACCTAATGTTTTACAAATAATTTTTAAAATCTTTGATCTCAATCCTGTCAGTCCTCTTAAAGTATAAATTATTAAAGTAACTTTTTGAATCCTTGAAAGCCTATCTGCAAAGATAGTATTTTTCTTCTGATTCTCAAATAGGGCAGTACTCTTCTTACAATTTATTTCAGTTTGTTTCATCAATAAAATATAATTAAACTTTTAAAGTGCAGCAAAGCCAGTACCTTTCAGATAGCTTAAGCAGATGATAGTACTCTTCAGAATTTTCACTTCTTGGGACCTGAAAGTTTTCAATGACAAGGTTTAGGTGCTTTTATGTTTGTAAAAAACAATCTTGTGCTAGTGACACACATGCCAATATCAGAATAATATTGCTGAACCTTTTTTTTTCCCCTCAAGGTTTTTGGAACTTGTATATAAGTTCTAACTTTATAGAAAACTCTTATTGCAATATCTCAAACCTTTAAATAAAATATAGTTTATCTGTAACACGAATATTCTAACACTTATGCTTCCTTTGCATGCTGTCTCATATACTGTAGATCTTTATTAAATGTTGATTGAACCATGGTTTGCTATTAAAGCTTCCAAACAAGTAATTAAGAATGAATATGTAGACGGTTTTTATTATGTTGCTCTGTAAGTGCTTGGCAGATTAGAAATTTGCTTATTTTGGGGGGTATTAATTTGTGATCCCTCATATTTTTCATATAGGATAGTGTGACTCAACTGACTGCTTTAGTAGCATTTGATGCCTCTGAGGATCTGTGGAAACTGAGTCCTGCCGCAAAGAATTGAGGCGTTCATGCAATCGGTTGTAAATTCTTGATGGTCTTGTACAGCTCTGCTGTAGTAGAGATCTGGCAAGAGCACTTGAATGAAGAACGTGACCTTAGTTATGTCTTTAAAAATAAAAAAAACCTCAAATTCAAGTGGAGAGATTGGTTAAAATTATAGCTGGAAGCATAACTTTGCTCCAGCTCCATTTTTGTTGTTACCCTTGATGATGTTTTTATCATAGCTCTAGGAAAATTTCAGAATTACATTGCTAAAGTAATTTTAAAGACTTGAAGCATGGACTTGTTATCAAAAATGTCTAAATTAAACAAATGTGTTATTTGAAAGCAAGCAACTTTCTTCAAATAACACATTTCTTGATGTTTTACTTTTAAGTATGTGGCTTCTTACTGCTTTAAAAGCAGAATTTTGGTCACAAAACAACAAGTTAAGATGGCTGTGTTATGAAACTTAAAGCACTTCAAGAAAATAACTTTAAGTTGGAAACAAGTTCAACTTTCTTTAACAAAAGAGAGATGATAGCAGCCTGTTGATAAAAGTAAGTTTATTTTTTTGTTTAATCTTTTCTTTGGGTTTTGAATTTCTGTATGTAAGTGTATATATTGTGACTTATTCCAATGATCAAATGGTGCAATTAAGACTAGATTCCAGAGTGCTAGAATCTGAATAAAAATATCTGTAGATGAAACCACTGTCTAGTGACAGTATTTGTGTTTTGTAATACAGCTAAGTATAGTATTATAAAATACATATATGTATATACATATTTCTAAAAACTGTAAATTTTTTTCCCACATCATCAGTCTTGCAAAGAGAAGAGAAGCCTTTCTATTTTAAAGCTAGTGAAGTTAATTATGCAGACTAGAAGAATATCTCAGGAATTCCCTATTTAGAGATCAGCATTATTTTCCTTTGACGGCAGACAGAATTCCAGTATGCTTTTTATAAATGAGAGTGGATGAAACTCAGGAGGAGATGTAGCAATGAAAAAAAAAATACTAAGACTTTAAAACAGAAACATGAAAATTAAGTTTCCAGCCATTTTTATAGATCCAGTTTCTACTTGGCATTTTTTCTGAGTAGCAGAAACTCAGAAAAAGACTCTCTGAACAATGGTATCAGGACTTTTCTTAGGTCAGAGGATAATAAAGCAATCTGCATGACTGTTTATGAAAGTAAAGCTAGACGAGCCTTTCCAAGTGTGGATGAAATTGTTGTTTCAGGAGCACACTGGTAATTTTCCTATCCTTGACTCAAACACAATCCAAGTATTTAAGTGGTGTGCCAAATCTTCATGTAGTATACAGCTTTGGAATGCACCCTGCTTCTGACATCCTATGCTAACAGGATTTTGGCTAATGTAATTTAGAGCAGGAAAGACGTGATGATGCTTCCACACATGATGGATGTTGTGCATGACAAGTTGACTTCTTAAAAATTTATCTTCTTGTATTTTGTAGTCGGGTTTTTTGATGCTAATTCATTTTTGGAGAAATTTCTTTTGTATTCGTTTTTCCTTAGCCTGTTTTTCAAAGAAAGCTAGCCTTAAGTGGTTGAACAGTCTATCTGCCTTCGTCCTCTCTCCCTTTGGGTTACTTTTGAATCCATTGATAAATCAGCAGCTAAATAGCCCCTCTGTGTCCCCCAGATGAGGGGAAAATAAATCATTTTTTTTTCCTTTTTCCTTGCTCTTCAGTCTGGTGGGCTGCCAGTCGGCTCTCTTGTACAGGCAGGCCAGGCTATCCGCAGGGTGAGCTGACTGTGCCCAGCTAGCAAGCTGGGTAAATATGGACTGGGAGACATGCCAGGGGGTGATCTCCTAGATGTGTGAGGGAACTAAAGGTATTGTGCAATAATAATGAACATGGGAAGAAGTTGAAATTATGAAGGGAGGGCACAGATTGTAGAATTGCTCAGGTTGGAAGAGGACTTGAGCGATCATCTAGTCCAACGTCCTGATCAAAGTGGGTTTAACATTAAATTCAGACAAGGTTGCTCAGGGCATTGTCTGGCCTAGTCTTAAAAACCTGGAAGGTGGGAGAGTGTACAACTTTTTTGTGCAAAGTATTCCAGTACTTAATTATATTAATAATGAAAAATTCTGCTCTTTATCCAGTCAGAACCTCTGCTGGTTTATTTTATGAATTTATTTCTTGTTCTTCTTCCAGGCATCCGCAGTAAAGACTCTGGCTCCATCTTCTCAATAACATCTCTCCTAAACCTTCTCTTCTCCAGGATAAAGAACCCCCAGATTCTCCTCATATAGGTCATATGCTCCGACCCCATAACTATCTTGGTGACTTCTCCCTGTACTCAGGTTGTTCCAAGTCTTTCTTGTACTACATGACCCCAAACTGACTTCTAGATGCGAGCTGAGTGAAGGGGAATAATTGCTTTCCTTGGTGTATTGGTTACTGTTGATGTACCATTTTGCCATCGATACAACTCGCTATGCTATTAGTCTTTGCTGTTGCCAGGATGCACTGCCGAGTCCTGGTTAAGCTACTGACCACCAGACTTTTATGTACTTTCCATCAGTACTGCTACCCTGGTAGAGAGTCCCCAGCCTGTGTTGTTGCAGAGAGTCCATCCTGGGTGCAGTACTTTTCATTTGTCCTTGAATTTCATGAAGTTCCTGTTGGTGCACTCATCAGGGGTCCTTCTGACTGACAGCCCTTCCTTTTGCACCACTTGGTGTAGTGCCATCTGCAAACTTGGTGAGGATGCTTTTTGTCTCCCCCTCCAGGTCACTGAGACAAATATTTAAAAGGGTAAGTCCCAGGACAGACTTCCAAGGGAATCCAATTAAAACTGGCCTCTGGTTGGTTTTCTGGACCTGAGAATGTTGTGGTGAGGGATCTCAGGAATAGAACGTTACTGGGATGTTGCAGAGGCTGATGAAGATGATGTAGAACAAGAATCTGTAGGAACCAGGCACCTCAAGGAATGGTCCGTTGATTATGGATGAATTATTGAAGAGCTGAATGAGTGAAACAAAGCATTTAATGGTTGAATTTACTTAAAACAAAAGTCTTCAAAATTAGGAAAACCTTTATTGCGAAAAAACTAAGGTGGTGGTAGTTCTTTGGACAATGTTTAAGGACGTTGGGTAGCTCTAGTTGTGCTACAGAAATTCAAAGGATTATTATTTTAGCAATTATTCATTTGTACTCTTATGTAGAATACTCGACATAATTTTCCACCTCAAACCTCTTAATTAAATTTCCCTTCTGACTTGCATTTTATCTTTCAGACTAGGGTTTTTTGATTGATAGCTTTGCTTACACGTGTTTGCATAATAAAATGGTGCATGCTTGAATAGGTCTTGATATTGCAAGTCTGGCTTGCACAAATAGCTCCTACCAATACGAATAGTCCTCCTGACTCCAAGGACTGAATTTGCATGAGTAAGACTTGCAGCGCTGGGATGGCGCCGCGGCTCTCTGCTTCCCATTAGACGTTTCAGCAGCTCCAGCCGAGTTCCAGCTCTAGTAAAGAGGACAAATTGGGCACCAAGAAAGATTTAATTTTTTTTTTTAATGGTAAAGCAAAACTAAGTTAAAAAGCGTATGTATGTATTGCTGAAATCCTTAAGGTAACGTGTCCAATATGGAGCCAGCGATGGCTTAAGTTAAGGGGATAACCACTTCAAAGAATCGCTAACAAATTTAATATCGGAAGTGCGTGGCAGAGAGCTGAGCTCAGGGACACGGGCATGATGTGATGTGTGGGATGAAGGGCACGTTTCCACCGGCCCCGCGGGAGACAAGGTGAGGCGGAGGCGCCGTCTCCGGGCCGGGGCGGTGGGCGCTGGGGCCCGGGGCGCTCCGGCTCGGCGGCGCGCGGGGCTGCCGCAGCGCCCCCTGCCGGCGGCGGCCGGCCCGCCCGCGCCGTGAGTGACCGGCCCCCGCCCGGCCCTGACAGAAGCCCAGGGTGATGCTGAGCGCTGCCAGCTCGCCTCAGATCGCATCCGTGAAGTAACAGGAGCGTACACCCGTGTGGGACCGCTGCTCACTTGTGCGCCCTCATTTTTTAGACGTGTGATGGTTTCTTGCTCCTGAATTGGGCCCGGCGAAGACAGGCCTGCTCGGCGGCGCGCAGGCGGCCCAGGGCGCTGGGCCGTGCGGGAGAGCCCTTCCCAAACAGCCTCCAGTGCTGTGCGGCCCCTCAGAGCACAGCCAGCCTTCTCTGCCTTCGGGGCAAGGCTGATGCGGTGTCATCAGACAATTCGCGCTCTTCTGGTGGGTTAAATCCAACAATCCACACTAAATGCAATGACCAATTTTTTTTTTGTCATATGTGTGTGTGTGTGTATATATATATATGTATAAAAATCTATGTATCTCTGTGTGCACACAGTTTTCTGCCTGGGAAAGTGTCCTGCTGGGGCTACTCATCTATAAGACTTTGTAGGACTATATCTTAGATTAGTACATATATTCGTATATCTACAGATTTACATCCAATACTTAGAAATTACTTTTATGAATTTCAAAATTCTTAAGTGTTACCCATATTCTTGTTTCTGTAGCTTAGGTGGTTTTTTAATGTATCAGTACATTAGAGGGTAGAGTGTTTGCTTTTAGTATAAACTCAGCACAAAGTATCGAAAGTCCAGACAACTACAGATTTGCCTTTTAGCAGCGTTTGGGGGTCGACTGGCATTTTTAAATAACTGTTGTTAATACAACTTTATTTCTTCATATTCAATTAATAGGGTTTTTTTCCTGAAGAATTTTTATGATCAGTAGTGTGCCAATAGTGTAGGCAAAAGTATGCAATAGTGCTTTCGGCTGCAGCCTCATCTCATGACACTGAAATTAATCTGCAGTAATGCGTCTGAAAATAAAGAAATCGCTTTTTCTTGTGTAGACCAACTGAGAGCTCGAATTGTCTCATACTTTGTCGTGCTTTGTTTTAATATACTAGGATAAACTTCACTGAAGTTGTTAAATGCTAAATGGTAGGAAAAAAAAGCTTTGATTTATCTTTCAGACTGTAAAGTGTAGTCATGCCTCTTTTCAAGGAGTGATGAATGTATCACCAAAGCTACATAAATACATTGTCATGGATTTTTCTGTTCAGGAAAATGAAGTTATGACTCTATATTCTTTAGAGGTTGGTTGTTTATTTTTTGTGAGGCTAAGCTAATTCTATTTTGTTTTGCTTTTTGCTTTAGCTAAAAAACTAGGAATTACTGATGTGCCAGCTGAGGTGGTTACTTTTATTTCCCATGCAACACAGAACAGATTAAGAACAGTGATAGAAAAAGTAACAGTGATAACCCAGCACCGAATGGAATCGTACAAAGTAAGTGTCCAAAATAGATATTGTATGTTACAGAACGATGCAGTGTGACACTGTTTTTTCTTAGCACACAGTAGGAGCTTTGTGTTTATTCTGTGTGCAAAGCATATTTTAATTGCAGGTTTGTCTACATCAGCAAATAAAAAGTGATGGGATGATAGCAGTGCTTGCCAGATCTGTCTCCCTTCTCTGTGATTAAATTTGCGTAGAATTATGTTTTCATCCTTCTGTGCTAAAGTGTCTAGCATGGAGCATCTGTTAAGCTATTTCTGGTCATGGATTGTGACTAAGACTGTTGATTCTTGATGTTTCCTTTTTTTTGACCAAGGTCAAAAGATCTATTGGTTAGATCAAAATTGCTTTAATATATAGGAATTTATAGTAACTTTACATGCCCTTGGCTGTGAGAAATACTAATATATTTAAAAAGCAACCAATTTGTCTTAAACGAGCAAGTAAAGAATTTCGCTGTAAATTCTTCACTGTAATTAAACAATTATGTTGTCTTGAAAAGGAACATTTCAAGGTAAAATGCTACTCTGATTCTGTTGTTAGTGATTGTTTTATTGAAAAAGATAGAAACAATTTAGATTATCTTAAACCAGGGGGAAATTTAAAAAAGAATCAGCAAACCAATTTGAAATTCAAATAAAACAAACAGCTTTGTTGATAAATTTTAAATACCTTTTTAAATAACAGATGCTAGTAGTTTTTAAACTGGTGCAAAAGCAAGGTGGCAGTAACCTTAGTTGCATGTTGTGTCTAAGGTGTGTTTAGGTTTTTTTAGAGTGTGTAGAGAGAAAGAGTGAGTAGCTCTGGTTTGGGTTTTTGCTTGTTCTGTGGGTTTTTTGTTTTCCTTGAATTAAGGCCTGGTCAAACATCTTTGGACTGTAGCTTTGCCCACCTTTTTTTCCTAACCCTGATTCACAATTGGACTAATTATATGTGACATTTGCAAGAAAAATTCTTTGAGATCTCTGGTTAGAATCAACATTACTGTGATAGGAAAATGGATTTTAAAACCATAAAGGCCACTATGCCTGTGTATTACCTACAGTTAGATCTTTCCTTGCAATTGATGGATGTATTCTACTATGTTGGACTCAGAGCAGAATCCCCTTGTTTCTTTCCGGTATTATTCATCAGCCTTAGCAGTGTTAAATCCCTCCTTCCTTCTCCCTAGAATGGTGTCTGAGAAGAATATGGTTTGCTTAGTCTGTGTTAACCAAAGAGGCATTTAAAATAGTACCTTAACAGATTCTTAGGAAAAAAAAAAATTGTTGTCTCCAACTGAACAGTAGCGTTTTCATTATCTTCTGTATATCTTTTTGTTAATGGTTTTCTTTGATTTCATAGCGGTACAGTCAAAAAGGAAAATATTATGCAGATAAATGAGATGGAAGTAATATGGATAACTGATTTTTCTGACTGACATTCTGAGTGGTCCCCTTGCAACTTGTGTCAGAAATTGTTCTTGCTTGTTGGGTACTAGGAAAACTTGCATGTTCTTAGTTGTCAAAGTTCTTCAATTGTAATTGTAATTAGAGCCTTATTTTCAACTGGATTTTTAGCTTTAATGCTTTTCTAATGCTGCACCTTGTTTTTTACTAGTTAAAGACGAGTACAAATACCAGAATTGCAGCTCACAACCAGGTTTATGTCCTATATCTGGGATTGTTTGGTAGTAGTTAAGCATCTTAAGGGGTTTCAATCAGTAAGTCTGTTGGTTTTATTTTTTTAACTCCTTGATGTCTCTGGTGCTGATGAATCTGTGGGATTTTAAAAATTTCCTTAGATATTAATTAAATAATCCAATTCTTGCTGCGTTATTAACCATAGGCTGGCTTCATTCCCCTGAGCTTAAAAAAAAAAAAGAGAGAAAACTTTTTTGTTAATACAATGGGAATATTTTAAGATATATCACCTGTGGTCGTCTTTAAATGCATGGTTTTAATGAAAATGTATGGTTTTGTAAACATTCTTCTTTTACAGGATGATGAATGGTACGAACAAGCTACAGATGTCCGATCACAGTTAAAGTTTTTTGAACAGTTGGAGCGTTTAGAAAAGCAAAGGAAAGATGAACAGGAGAGGGAAATCTTGCTAAAGGCTGCTAAGGTATCTCTCTTACTCTGGTTTGTTGCTTTTTTTAAAGTCCTTAACAATTTAGCCTTCAAACAATTACTTAATTTTCCTGAAATGTGCTTCATAAACACATTTGGTTTCTTATACTGAGAAGATACTGTTGTCGTGCCATCACACCTTTAATTTGTTAAATCATGCCACCTTGTCTATGGTGACTCCAGATCTGCCTGACTGTAATACTCCTGTGTTTTCAAGATATAGCTCCGCGTTTGAAAGGTTCTTGGGAATATAGGAGACAATGGCTAACATTTTCAAAATAACTTGGTGAAATAATTTGCACAATTGCTTTTAAAATTTAATAGATGCTGGGGTTTCTGTGCCACTTAAAAATCATAGCCTATGCTTCTGGTATTTAAACATAATTTAGTAAATTGTTATGGATTTTTTTTGAGGCATTTTAGTTCTTGAGTTTCTAGACTTTTTATGTGATTTTTTTTTTTTAAAAATGTTCTCTTGCAACATCTTTTTAAAGTTACTCAGAAGAATAATTTTAGGAAAAGTTTCAAAATTGCCTGCTAATGGGACTTCATCTGTTGTCTAGTATGGAAGAGCATAAGCATGTTTAACTTGCCCAGTGAAAATTCTATCTTATTTAAACTTTGGTGCCTGGCTAACAGCCAAAGTCCAGGTTTTGACAAAGAATAAGATAATGAAGGAGATGTTTTGGGCATTGGGAGTGGGTGGTATTAAATAACAACAAAATAATAAAATGTAAAGATGATGATAAATGAAGGAATAGATTGAAATGAAGGAGGAGTCCACATGAGTCTTCGGGAAGCATTGAAACCAGTTTGGTAATTTTGCGTTAAAATTCATCAAGGCATAAGAAAGTATGTAAATGATGGTCAAAGAAAGTGTTGGATTTGCATGCTTCTGTTGTTTTGGGTAGTTGGGGAGGGGGGCATTTCCTTGGGAGGAGAAAAGAGAATACTTGACACTAGTATTCTGGTTGATCTGCAACCATAATGTCCTTTGTTACAGTAGGATGTGATTGCAGAACTTGTAAGAACCCGTATGTGGTTGGTTTTCCTTCAGGAAATATTTTCTGGAGAGTGAGAGATAAAATCAGATGGGGAAATAAAAGGAAAAACAGCTAGGTTTCAAAAAATATTTTAAGTTTTTGACATTCTGAGAAAAGTCACTGTCCAAGTTAAAAATAATTGTGAAGCTACAAGAGTGTCTTTAAAGCAAAATAGCAGTATTATTTGGCTTGTTAAATGAGAGAATATTACAAAATCCTATGTCTCAGGCCTGAGAAATTATTGAGAAATAGAAATACCACAAGCTTAGAAGAATAATGATTGATGTTCGCATTCCAGTGAGATATTTAACAGGAAGACAAACTTGACAGGAAAGGAGAAATCGTAAGGTATGCTGTAGTAGCAACGAAACATACAATTCCTTTTAAATTAAAAACCTAAAAATTGAAAAGACAACTTACACTGTTTCAGGAGCTACCATGATCTCTTGTACCTCAGGGATCTCTGCATTATACTCTACAACGTATCTATCCAGAATGCATAGCCAGCAAGCATTTCTCTAATTTACTTCCTAGTAATACTTTTTATAATACAATGCTTAAAGACATCTTGGTTCCCAAGACTGTGAGATCCAGTCACCTGCTGCCAGTGGAACAGCTCCTGTTTCAGACATCCAGATAGTGTGTCAAATACAGAAGCTGTACAGGGAGAGACTGCAGCTGCCTTGATTGTCGTCACTTTTGGGTCATCTTCCTGATAAGTGAATAACAGGGCAAAGTAAAAATAGCGCAAGGAGGGGCCGTCTTGTCTATAAACATGTGTAGAGTGCAGTCTCTTTAAAGGGAGTATTTGGGAGAGTCAACACTTTGCCCTCATTTGTTTTCCCGGTAAGAACCCACTGTCTGTTTCCAGGTGTGTGCAGAAGCAGAGGTCTTTTAAACCTGTCTTTGGTGACTGGTATGGGAAACAGCAAGAAGAGCTAAAGAAAGACTTAAGACTGCAGAAAGGTCAAAAGCCAGAGTAAAATCACTTGAGGAATTTACCTTTACATTTGATGTGGTGTGTGTTGTGTGGACTTTCTATAAAAAAAAAAAAATCAAAGCACCAGCCCTGATATAGTAAAAGGTTCCTTGCTGCTTTCATAGCCATTTGCAAAACCTGGAAAATGCAGCTTGTGTGTGTCAAATTGAATGAGGTTCTGGTTGTGGGGAAATAATGAAAAAAATTCTGGCAACAGGAGGAATAGGAGTCTGATTTTTTTGTTGTTGTTTGTTTGCTTGTTTGTTTGTTTGCTTTTATTTCTGAGTTGTTTTTTGGAGAGAATGATGCTTTCTACACTAAAGAGGTACAGCTTGGGGTTGTCCTTGTTTTCAGAAAATCGGTGAATAATACTTCCATGATATAATCTAAAATAAAGTGGATTGTGTTAAAATTACTCTCTTAATTCATCTGCTCAAACTGGCTAAACACATGTTCATGTTATTGATTTTGTAAATTAATTTCTGATATATACACTCTATTAGTCTTATTATTTTGAGTGTTCTGTATCAGTAGCACAAGCCTGTCAAATTTCGGGGTCTTAAGTATGACTATCACAAGAGTAAGATCTATTATGGTAGGGTATTTACAGAAATAAATGAATAATTATGTTTTGTTTGCGAAGTTAATTTGTATTTATGGGGAATAGTGATTTTTATAGTACTGTAGGCTCAGGGACTTTTTTATTGGAGAGAGATCATTGAAATTTGGCAATTTCCTTACGCACACATCCTGTGATTACTTGAAGGGGCTACCTCTTTGAGCCAGAGATGAGTTCAGTCGTCATGCCAATTTAATCCTTTCCATCTCTTCTCAGAGTACAGTGGATGTAATGCAGTTTTCTGTGAGATGAAGCACTCTCTCAACAGAAACGTATAGGTCACCTCTGATGAGAGGAGAGCAAAGAGGAAATTATTGTGTTGAGATAATTTTCTGAATTCTTAGAAATCTGTTACTTCTATTTTAATAATTTAATTTTTTTTTTTAGACCTGTACTCTCGCATTCCACCTCACTGTGGTTATAGCTCTGAATAGGGCTTTACCCTCAGCTATGCTGCTTTTAACTTTCACTTTTTATTAACAAAGCTAATGTGAAAGCAAAGTGTTTCATGTTGCCAATTTAATTTCTTTAATTAAAAGTGAAAGTTATAAGCTGGTACAGCCGTGGGTGAAGTTCTAATGTCATCAATGGGGAAAAATAGGTTTAAAATTGAAACTGTTGGCACAGCAGTGGCTCTCAATAGTACAGCACCTGCAGTTGTGACTCTTAACTTTATTTAATGAAAAAGGATGTATTTGAAGCATTAAAGACTCCCAATGTATGTATTGGGAAGGGGGCATAGAGCTGTAAGTGCCTTAACTGGGACTGAATGTTGCTAAACACAGGAGACATATATGTATTTAGGAGGACAGTCCCTGTGAGACGTTTTCTAACACAGGTTTAACAAGCTGAGACTTCAAAATGATTATAAATCTACTAGAAAACTTTTTTGTTAGTGGGACAAAATGTAACAGCAATGCGGCTTTGACATTACAAATCACAACAAAATACTGAATAATGATCAGAATTCAATACATTGGAAGGACTGTTATTCTGCCCATCTGCATAGACACAGAATATCTTCCAATTTAAAAAATATCTGCATATATTGAAGTATTGCATAAGTTATAGATATTATTACTACTTTAAAAATACTGTTGCTTTCTAATTTAAGACCAAAATTCCCTTCTTAGAACTATACTGTTACACGTGTAATTGGATGTCTCTTTTTGTGGCATTCTTCATTAATGCAAGCAAGGGGAAAGGCTGAGGTTTGGAACATTAGGGAGTTTGGTAACAAGTAAATGAAGCTCTGTATTTCTAATGTGTTTTGAATACACCTGTTTAACATATGGTGCTTTTCATACTTTGAAAGTCTAATATTTCCATAGACCTATTGTGATCTTTGCAGTTTTCAGGTAAATAAGACAGCAAGTTCTCTAACACAAAGCACTTTCATTCTTAATTAGAATATCAGGCTATCTGGTCTAATGAAAGTAGCTTGTATTTGGGAGAAATGTTAACAAACCTGGTTTGGTGAATAGGTTCTCAGTAGCATTTAATGTATTTAAGTGTGTTACCTGGTTAGGATCAGTCCTAGGTTTCTCTACAATTACTATGGGAAGCTAGCTTACTTCTAAATGTGTTTATTCATCAACATGAATAATAAATTACATAAACCCAGCTTGCTTTATTTACGCATCTAGACAGGAAGATAGAAAGGGGAAGGGAAAGGTGCAGTGATAAACTCCTTGCAAGTATTAGAATTGGGAGGTTCTGTAATTGGTGGCTATTTCCAAAGCTTTAGAGGAAGGAGGCATTGGTGTATTAAAAGATTTTTGAAAAACGTGTTTCACAAAACAGGTGAGATGCATCATATTAAGATTTGGATGTTAGAGGTAAAGGAGAAAGGAGGATAAAACAAAAAAGATTAGATGACTGAAGAAAAAAATTTAAACTGGAATTGAAAAAACCAATTAGGAATATTTAGTCAGTAGCGTGATGAAAGTAAGTGTAAAATATTAAAATAATTTGTGAGTAAAAATTGTGACATAGACAAGCACTACAAGAGCTGAGCAGCAGCAAAATTATTCTAACTCTTCAGAGGGAGGAAAAGATGTTCGTGTGTGGAATGAAGTGTGAAGAGAAGCCAGTGACATTTTTAAAGCTTGTCTAGGCACCTCTGTTAAGCTTGACATTTTCATTTGCTTATATTTGCTTTCGTCTATGTTGCACTGGTGTTGGAGAAGCCTTTTGTAATTTACATTAGATCATGAAGTGGAGAATTAGTGAAATAGTCAATGTTTATTATTTTTCTTTTTCTTTTAACAAATTTCAGCCTCCATATGCTGATTATTTCTGAAGCTTACTGATATGCAAACTGACATAGTCAGCAGGAAGGTAGTTTAATCTTAATGTTTTTAGAAACAAAACTATTGATTTATCTGAACACAAAAAGAAACAGAAAACGACAGTTAAATTCCTTTATTTTTTTTAGTGTTACTTAGACCAGTAACGACACATCCAATGTAAAGCTGGAATTCTGCTTGTTTGAAACAACAGCTAGCCTGAGCTCTTCAAAAAAGCCAGAGCTAAAGCTCTTTGAAAAGCTCTTCAAAGTGTGGGTTCAAGGAATAACCAGAAACTCACTGTGTTATTCTAAATGTAAAACTAGTTCTACCTTGACTTTCAATCTGGGTTTATATATCTAACATCACCTGGTATTTCAAATCTTCATTACTGAAAAAATTCCTGTGTTTAATGTCAGTCAGGAGTTGAGTACCTACGTTCACTTTTGCAATAACTTTTATTATTTATTGTGAATGACCTGGAGGTTTACAAAGGTAGATCATCTACTTTTTGCTTGCATTTGGGGTCTGCTTTCTCAGATTTTTCTGAACTCGATATCTACTTTTATGTGGACAGTTTCTGGGGGAAGAAAAAAGCCTCAACTTTTAAATATGTTTTTTTAAAATCTGTAGCACTTTTGGAGTTTTTTGCTTCCCTTACAGAGTTCAGCAAATTGCAGTGTTACTTTGCATGCACCACTTTAATTTTTCTTACGATGTCCCCAATCACAACATAGATCTGGTGCGTTTTCCAAGATTCTATCACTTTCTTGTAGAAACTTGGTAACAATATTAGAGTCTCAGCTTGATTCTCCCAGGACACTTTGCTTTCTCCTTAAGCTGAAGTGCTTTTAACTTGTACTTTGCATTTGGCAAATGATTCAGCTTCTTACAGTAGTGTAACAACACTTTGTTTCTGTACTGCTTTCACTGTGAGACTCAGAAGGCAATAGAAGTTCATTGTGCATTTATAAATTTATCATCAAAACCCATGAAAGGACAGGAGAAACTGAGGCACACAATGATTGAACTGCTATCACAGAACAACAGAGGAAGGACGTAATTCGGCTCAGTTCATAAATTTTTACCTAAATCCATCTCTTAGAGAAGCAGCTCATCAAATGTTGTGTTTGTTTTTTGACCTCGTAGGAACAAATATACAAATATAATCAAGTTCTTAGTAATTTCTCTACTGAATAGAGTCCCAGCTCTCTGGCAGATTCACTTTTTTCATGAAATGCCTCTTTGCCCTTTACATATTAACTAGATCAAATTATCTGCACTTTTCTTTTTGTCTCGCCACAGCAGTTAGAAGGAATCTCAATCTGTTAAGTTGGAGTTTCTTTCTTGGTTGGCACAACCACAACATGAGAGTCTAATATGGTCATTAGCTATCTACAGATTTTAATTCCTCATTACTTCAGACACTATCCTGTCAAACTGCCTTTTATGCTGACAGGAACAACATCACTAGTAGGTAGTGTTGGAAGACGAAGCTAATGTGCACAGTGGAAGGGTGAAGCACATCTAAAAATCTCGTTGTTTAATTTGGCTGTGATTTTGCGTCACTGTGTTTTATATGTGTGCTGTATTAGCTGAAAAAAAATCCCAGTTTAAAAAACACAAACGGGGAAAAGGATAGAGAAGTCAGTGTCATTGGTGCCCTGTCATAGTCAAGGCTTTCTCCAGGTATATCAACAATATTACATGTCCTCTTGCCCTTAAAACCTATCTCCCTTTGGTTTACTTCATGGATTTTAAACTTCTGAACAGAATACATTATGAAAAATTCAAACAGCAGAAAAAAATCTGAGTGTATCTAAGTTTGCAGGCTAATATTCTTTCAAGTTTCCCATCTGTCTTCAGCATAGAAAGAAGCAGAGAAAGATACATAGGAGAGGGCATAGATATTGCTCCTTTAGGAGCTGTGTAAATGATACCACCTTAGATCTCAAAGAAATACTGAAACAAAACTGTACCATCTTTCAGGTGTTGGGAATGACAGTTTTCCGTGGATGCTGCAAATTTTATTGCAGATTCTTACAATGTTTTATGCCACCTTTTCTGAATACTGACCAATCATGCAATTAAAAAAGTATAATGCATATATTATCTACCTCTTGAGTTTTGAATTCTATTAATTTGACTATTCTTAGCGCAAATCAGAATTTAATGGTTTTAACATTCGACTGTAAAACAGTCTGAAGAATGTACTGAAGAAATGTACTGTTATGGGTTGTTATTGCAATTAAACAGTTATTCTTAGTTGGATTTTTAAGCTATTGTTCCTGCTTTTGAAGGAAAATATGAAAGTTGCCATTTGGCAAAGTTTCTCCTGTTTTAAAAATTGCAACATTAATATTATTAGTAGTGCATGAATGATTTTAACTTTGTGTATTTCTATGCTGTGCTCAAAGTATGGGTAGTATAATCTTTATTATGAGGATTTACTTTTTGGGAGGCTGACTTTGCAACTGTTCTCTACATATTCTCTACCAGCAGCTGAATAAAAGCTTAGTTGCAGACAGTAAATTGTTTTAAAATAAGTGACTGTAAGGAGTTTAAATTTAAAAGTTCAGATAATGGAAAGGGTGTCACTTCCGCTCTCAGATGCTTGAATTTGTTTGCATTAAATAATTGAAATCTAAACCTTTATGGAAACTTTAGCATTGACAAAAACATAGTATTTTTTTAAAAATTAAATCTAGAGTAGGTCTTATTTACAACTGAATATTTAAGAGTCTTTTGGATGCGGCCTACGGGTTTGAAATTGCACTTCTATGAATTTAAGCATCCCATCTTTGACACCTTGTATCCTGTTACCCTTTCTTTGCTATTTTTTAACTTGCTGCAACAGATGAGGGGTTCTTAAACCATCTATTAACCGCTTTTCCCCATTTTTTTTAACATACAGAGTCGCTCAAGGCAAGAAGACCCAGAGCAAGCTAGACTGAAACAAAAAGCAAAGGAGGTAAGCAGAGCTAGAGATCATTACACTTGACATTTCAAGGCTTGAACATATTAATTTTTTATGCCTTGCTACTTGTATATCGTTAATAAAAATCTGACTAAAAACTTTTTAGGATGTATTTGTTGCTTTGCCTTTGATCTTTATGTTTGCAAACTAATACATTAATACATGTGAAGCCTAAGGAGATTTTACAAGAGAATATTTCCATACATTACATTTTCATTTCCATTTTAGGTAGCTGTAGCTTTTGTTGGGTTGTTGATGACAGCAGCACTAGATTTTGGTGGAAAATATATGCCTTTGTCTTTTTGTAAAATGTCACTTCCCTAGAAATGTACTACTTAACAGTTTTGTCCTGGTAACAGTCTTTCAAGTAATGTAATTGCCAGTCATTTTCTCTCCAGTGTGGTTCAGCGGACTATTTACTCATCGGTCTAAATTACAATAATCTAAAAATTATCAAATAATTTCAGATGAAGTTTTGATATGTTGAGTAACCATTTGTGAACTACTGAGTACCTTAATTTGCTGTAAATGAGAATGGCTGTCTTTTGCTTAAGGCATCTCATGGCTTAGGATCAAGTTGTAACTTAAATCAGTTAGACTAAAATATCGATCAGGTGAAAGTTGTTCCTATTTTTAAAAATTATCAACATTATTTGCAGCAAACTGCTGGGTTTTTACAGCCAGCTTCTTTGGATGTATGCATTGGAAGGTAATAATTATACATTAGAAAGTAATATATATATAGAAAAATGCATATAACAGGTTCTTTTTTATTGACCCGTTCTGCCCGTTTTGTTTCCCTGTTGGCATTATTCTGTAGTTCCGTTAGTTATACAGATTTTATACATATAACAGTAAAAAAAAAAAATCTAAGTACATAGTTGAGTTTTACTTGTCTTTGTTTTTCATTATGTGATCATGTAGTAAGATTTGCTGCAATGAGTTCTTGTAAACACTAGACCATACTTTAGTCTTTCCAGAGCTGGATTTGTCAAGCAAGTATTCAAATGAAATAGAGTAATCAAGTTATTTGGCAGGAAGAGACATAGAATTTTAATACTACTTGAGTTTAGTACGTAGGCAGCGTATGCAAAGGAAGAATCAGATTTGTGAAAACAATTGATGGCTGGCAAAACTTGCTGTTGAGCTGAGAACGAAAACTACCACGCTGCTAGAAGTGAAAGCAAGCTAGAAAGAAATGCATTTCTTGTTGCCACAATATTTGCATTTATTATAATTCTTGTTTGGCCATTGGAAACTTGAGGAAGCAGAAGTAAACAACAGGGCTAGTAAAAACACGTTTTCTAGTAGCCAGAGTGAAATAGTGGTTATTGTTACAGCTGTGATAGAAGACTTGCACTCTAGCCAGTGTGGTTGCTTTGGTGTAGCTGCAGGAGTACCTCTTCCTTGTATGAAAATTCGGGATGTCTGTATAAACTGTGCCTCTTACCCACTAGAGGGAGTGGTGCTGTGCTGACATGTGAATAAAAGAAAGTGGATGAAATGTATTCTGAGTAATAGTAATAGTGGTATTAGTAAAGAGGTAGCAAATATTTTGGTGGTAACCTAATTAAAAATGCTTAGATCAAACTGGTATGTGATTTTTAAAGTAGCGGTGTCCCTGGATATGATAACATGTTTGAGTAAATGCAGAATGAATACTAGGTTTTCTGTTTGAGTGCTGCACCCTATTCTTTTGTACATTAGCCCTGCCTGTTTTCCCACCCTTCTAATGAAAGTGTATAATTTGCTGGCACCATGCCTCTCTCTGAACTTGAATTTCATTCTACATATTTGAAACCATTAGAAATACAAGCATGCCTCTGTTTTTAGTAATTAGGGTTCTAAAGCTCTTTCTTCAACTCGTTTAGAGACTTTCACCTAAGAATAAAAGCATGTTCTTTTGCATTAACTTTTGCAAAGGTGAGCAGTGAAGTGGAACTGACAAGATTTGGGTTCAATATTTTTCATATTCTCTTCTGCATTAGATACTTCATATATGCTGATATCTTAGTTCATATTGGCACTGCCAAAATAAAAAATAACCAATTTGATAGTATAAGAGCTTGATTAGATAGGGTGTCTTTGGCATGGCTTTGTTAGTTGAAATTTAAAAGTTTTGAATCAATCCCTTCAAAAATGTAAAGATTTAAAAACTTCACTGCTGGCTGTGCTACTCTTAAATGTGCACATGACCCATAACTGAGAGATAAATTGGGTTTCTTCCAGGTATTGTGTAAGCTGATGAATATAATACTGTCAGCTTTGATGATAAGCTGGATTTGAAGCTGTGTTTCCATCATTTCTGTGTCTTGACTACTGCCTGAAGACCTTTGTTGTTCAGATATTCTTCTGGTCCATAGTAAAGTGGCTACGAGGCAGTGTTTTAAGAAGCATAAAGAGGGCACCCAAAAAACCTGCAGCATTTTTAGCTTCTGTTACTTGTTTAATCATATGATTGTTTTCTTCCTATCAGCAAAGTAGCTGATAATATCATTATTCTGTTCTGGAAATGATAATGTTTCAGACTTCCCAGTGTGCTTGTGTTTGAACAGTGACACTGTGCGTTCCTTCTGCTAACCAGGCAGTCTGGAACCATCCTTTTCAAATCAGAGTGTGATCAGTACTGTACCCTGGTTCCACCAGATAGAAATGGACAAATATCTAAAACAAATATAACTTAATGAAGACAAAAGTCAGAGGGAGAAAGTGAAATACCAAAAGAAGTAAAGTCTCAGCATATTGAAAGAACTCTAGCAAACATTGTCTTGGAATACAAAATAAATGTACCAACACAAGGATAATAAGATGAAGAGGGAAGAAAGAAGGCTAGCAAAAGGTATTTGTTCCAAAACATTCTTATTTGTGGATATCTTGGAGTCCTTCATTCCTTAATGCTTTGGTTTTCTTCCTAATTTAAGAAGAAGAAGAAAAAAAATCAGTTTCTTTCACATAACTTGTACTGTTAAGAATTCCCCTTCTTGTTCATTGGTGTCATCAAGAAAATATACAGGGAGAGCACTATGTCCTTTGAACACATGTAAAAATTAATTTGGGAAGGTGAAGATTATTTTGTTGGTTTTTTCTGTAACTCTATCTTACTCCATTTATTAGCCAGTCTTCAGACTGCTCGGCATATTGTTTAAACCAAACTGGCATAAATGAAGTTTAAATTGCATTTAAATACTTACCAAAACAAACAGAAGGTCCATCTACATGTGGTCTTGTTGCAGAGACTAGACATAACAGTCAGGTTTCATTCACACACAGACTAGCACTGTTTTAGTTAAGTCAGTGCAAACCCACTCTTATTTCAGTTTGACTTATTTTGCTTTAGCATTAAACCTGTTCCAAATGGACTTGAGTGCCTGTGGGGGTTTATATTGCTTAAAACTCTCCATTTACTTTCATGGTTTTAAACTGTTGCAGATTTTTGTCAATGGACACTATATGATTGTTTTAATGGTAAACCTGTTTAATAAACTAGTGAAAAATACTTTCCATTGAGACAATTTCAGGGGAAAATGCTGCTCTTTGGCTGTTACCTGTTACATTGTTTTATAACATAAATTCTGAAATATTTGACTCTTAAGTACAACTTAATGTAAGAAGTAGCATCATTAATGAGCGGTGTCTACTTCGTATTGCATGATAAAAGCTTCTAAAATCAAATTTTAGAAAAACTGATTTATGTAGTCTGTTGTAAGCATGGGAAGTCAGAAATACAAGTTAAATTATGAGTTCTCTAATATCTATTTAAAGGGTTCGTTAAATAGGGCATAACACAGGCCACTTAACTGATAGCAGGAATAGGTCAAGATTAGGAGCAAAGCCAACACCTAGTAATTAATAATAGAAATTATTTAAAAGAAAGGCAGGGAAGGTAAAATCCTAAATATCTTTTCCATCAGGGATATTTTTCTACATATTCAGTGTCTGTTGGCTAAATATCTTTTAATTTAAAAGTCAAGTAGCTGAGTTTGATCCTGAAAGATTAACTTGGTTAAAATCTCTGTGTCATCACCAACCAAGAATATTGCATAATAATAAAAACTTAAACCAGACACCATAAATGTCTGGGCATGTATCCAGGACCTAGATCAGTTTAGATAACGCTCAATTGAATCTATTCTCAGATATACTTGTTAACCACGCAAGTGAATTCTCAGACCTGTTGATATTCGTAATAGAAGCATTCCAGATTTCAAGGGAAGACAGAAGAAGACAGCGCCTTACATACCTTTGTCAGCACAGATAGCCCGTCTTTCTAGGATTAGATCAAGTGCTGTAACAGTGATACGTATTTGAGCAGGTTGGGGCTGTGACTGTTAGACTGGCTAGGAGCTTTGGGAGTACCCAGTTCTTGCGTAAGCAGACCAGGGCAGGTGTTTTCCATACTCCCAGAAGGAGTTGTACCCACTGCGGCATTGCGGTAACCGCTCTGCTGGGGTACTGTCATCCCCCTCCATCTGCAGTGTCTCTGTAACAAGAGCCTTACTTGGCTAAGTTTCAGACTTTGAGCTCTATCATTTTCTTAGTCACATGCACAAAAATATCTGGAGTGTTAGCAGACAGAGTTCTGTAAGAAGCCATAGGATCTATCTCTTAAAAATAATAATGAAATATGTACATAGTATGATGTATATCTTATGTGACTTTTAACACTGCCTTAGAAATTTTAAATCCCACATAAAAAGGTAACCTGTCTTAGCAGAATTACTGAAACTCCAGCATCATACATTTAATAACTAGATTATGAAAATTTTACTCTAATTTCTTGTCACCATATGAATATTTATGAACTCAGTAGGAGTGGTTTCTTTTAAAATTTTTAAATAATAGTTTACTGTAGTTATCCATGTTTTCATAAGGCATTACTGCAAATGAAAAGCAAATGAAAAGGATTTTGTTTTGGTAAGTTTATTTATTCACCTTTTTAGCAAAACCAAAGTCCTTAAAGATTGTACTACTAATGCAGTATCTTGTGGTGAGAAGTCAGGAGAAGTTTTCTAATTTATCATGCTTGACATAAAAATATTGATTCAAAAGCAACAATCTTCTCTTAAAAATGTTTCTTATAAAACATTCCACTGAGAAATGGAGCATTTGGACAGAAATAAGTTTAAATTAAATTTCCACTTAGCTCTCTAACCCATATGAGGATCAGTAAGTGGAAAGAAGGAAAAGCTAGGAATATGATACCTGAAGTGATGATAGTGCAGCACTTAGGCAGTAATGATTCCTCAGAGCCGAGTTGTTTCATAAATAGTTTTCTGCATCAGGTTACCAACGCTATAGCTGTGATGCAGAAGGAATGCAAGCGTTTTTGTCAATACATGTAAAAGGTTAGATAACAGAGTCACTTTGTTTACAGTCTCCCTTTACCACAGGTCTGTTGTTCGAACACAGAAAAATGCTTAGACTGTTCTGGCACTGGCTAAGCCCATGCAACGCTGCCATGGATTTGGCTTTGGGGTACAAGATTTTCCTGAAGTTATAAAGTTGTTGCAGTGATTTCAAATGTTAAACTTAGATCTCAGACAGCAGTGGTCCTGTCTGTTATCAGCCAAAATACTTTGAGGAAAATCCTGCATTATCAAGCTTGCTAATTTTGTGTTAACTGTATGGGGTTTTTTGCTTTTGAGTGGATACTGCTTTAGGTGTACAGATGTGTTATGATAACAGTCAAAAACTCTGACAACTGGAGTTATGAACTCCTGAGAAGGACAGGAGAGGAATAGCATTATATTTGCACATGCAAATACTGCTGTTGAAGAAACAAGATCTATAACCAGGAATAAATGTATTGCTTATGAATCTCAGTGTGTATATCTTCAAAATTTCATACTAGTTTAAAGATGAGTTTTGAAAAAAAATTTCCTGTGTTTCCAGAGATAAGGTGTTACCCTGCCATGAATTCCACAAGTCCTGAAGAACTTTGGGCAACAATCTTACTATTCGGGTGAACTTGTTGCATATCTCTTTGTAAAATTGAAGACCATGACACTTCCAACCTGTTTTCCTGTGCTTAGAGGAGTGATGGCAGTTGTTTGGCTGAAGATGAAGTGTGGTGCTGCTCTTGCTGTACAGAGTCAGAAAACTGGGTAATTGATGGGAAAATGACAAGGAATCAAAGAAATGGCCATAGTATTTTCCAACTGAGTCAAATTGTTTTATTCATGCTTAAGAAAAATGTATATTAATTAGAATTGAGTCAAGGGCTAGATTTTTTTTGTCTTTTCTCTAACCCAAGCTTGACCCCAGATTGTCTCATTAGTCTAGCAGAAACTAAATTAAATTCAATCCTGTCCAACATAATAATTTCCTTCTACAAAATCATGTTGGTGGGGTTCCATAGTGATACATTATTTTAGTGTATGTACACTGCCTAGCTTTTGGTTAGTTAACACAAACACTTATTTTTGTCACTGATTATAACTTTTAGCTTCTTAAAAGCAAGTGCTGTTTTACTGATACATGAGCTAAATACACAGCCTTCAAATAACTATTTTTATACTTTATTAGTCTTTATAATATAAAATAAGAGCACTCTTTTTGTTTGTACTTGCTAGCTAGAAAACTTTCTTAGAACTTTGTTTACTCCCCTCGCTAGGGTTATATACAGATTTGAATGTGTTGTGTAAGAAAGCTCATTGGTGGTGTATCAATGCATTGAGCTATCTCACAAAGCCCCGTGTCAGATTTGTCTGAGGCGTTCATAAGCACAGACAAATGAGGTTGCCATACCTTGGAGAATGGGGGGCTAATGCAGGACAAAGTGGGACGGGTGTGATGTGACATGAAAGGAACAAGGAAGCAAGTTGTCTGGTCAAGCATTGTTCATTGTTGAGCTGATGTCTCAGTGAGTCTAGAAGATGTATTTGAAAGACAGCAGCCTTTAAATTAACAGAGCAGCAATGTAATTTCCTTAGATTTTGTATGACACATTTGTACTGATGCAACCTGCTATTGGAGATGTTAACAGCTATGTGCACAAATGAAATCTAGTAATTGTCTTTCCTTGCTACCAAAAGTTTCCCATGTGACTCTCTGGGTATTTGAGGACACTAAACAGCTAAGAGTTGTGTACAATTATAAAAGTTGGCTTTTCTTTTTAGAATTCTCGCTTGTTTTCTTGCCTTCCCCAGGAAAATTTTAAATAACTGTGTGCTCTGATTTTCAAGTAAAACTACTGGGGAAGGCTTGAGACTCATTTTCAAATTAGAGTTTAGCTCTGCTGTGAAACACATCTGGTATGTGTTTAAATATTTCCAAAAGAGAAATACCTATTATAAATTCTGCTCTACATAATGGATCTCATTGCTTTTAAAAGTCTGAAAAGGAGACAGTGGAGGAGAAATCCATCCCTGGTGTTTTCATTGTCTTCCAGAGTGCATGCACACTGATGGAGTCCTGCCTAATAAAAGATTGTTGTAACAAGTACTATCTTATTATATAAAGCAACAAGACTACCTAAATATGAATTTCCAGAAATTGGGTTCGGAATGGTATAAGCCTTTTGTAAAGAATTGCTGAAGCTGAATGTGACTTTGCTTTTCTGAATCTTGCTAAAATGCTCCAGCAGGAACGTTCTCTTGTAAAATCAGTTCTCTGAAGGCGATGTCTGACTTTTCTACTGCAGGAAAGTAACAGTAGAATTTTCAGCCCTTCAGATCCCCTGCAGTTTTCCATCCATATCTATGTGAATAACCAGTGCTACTGCTTTTGGATTTTGAGGCGCTACTAAACAAGCGGAGGGTGGCAGCCCCCTTCGTCTAATCACTTTTGGGTGCCCAGACAGCAGAGCTCCGTGTTTTCTTCCACCTTTGTCGTGTGAGATTTGTGATGAGGATGGTTTGGCTTTGCCTCTCCTGACTACTGACAATTGCATCCAGGGGCTCCAGGAGAGGCAATGGGGAGTGCATGCAATGGTACTTCCTTTTCCAAAAGATCTTTAAAATTCTTTTTATATATCTAAATATGTATATCTGTAACGTGTATATCAGATCAATTTGTGCAAGGAAGGCGTCAGGACTGAATTTCCAGTTCTCCTTCTGCCTTGGTGGTATTTTTGGCTAAATAGAGGTCTTCTTCAGGTAGAAACAACCTTGTGCTTAATTTGTCAGTCTGGCACAGCCTGAAGAAAAACAAAGGAAGAGCAAGCAGTGAATGTGGAAAAATAACATAACTGTTTTATCTGAACACCACAACAGATTTACTTCCCTGCTGATCTGGCAAAATGATAGTCCTTTAGACTTTAGAATATCATTGCCTATTTAATAAGTAGAGGGCAGCAAATGTCAGCTGTGTCTGCTTGTCAGAAACTGAGGAGGTTGCTTGGACAACAATCTAAATTATTATTTAGATGTTTTGGTCCCTCAGTCAAGCCTGCTCTGCTATAGAACAGCTTGCAAGGAGAGGTCAAGGTGTACTTAGGCTTCAGCCTTCAGGGCAAGTTTTCCCCCATCCTCTGTACGCACATTGGTTTCTTACTCCAAACTAAACCTGAATGAGGGCTTTAATTCTGCCGCTGAGCTAACATGTTTGTAAGCCCTGTTTGGCAGCCTGGCAGCGCCTGGGGCAGCACACAGCTGCCAGCTTTCATCTGCCCCCAGCTCCCCCGGGCGCTCCGCCTCACATGACAGGACCTCAGGGGACCCAGGCGCACCTACTAAATCTTCTGTTCCTCTGCCCACTCAGTCTGGGTGCTGCACATCGCACGGGCAGCAGGCAGCTGGCCATCAGCAGGCAGCTGCATCCCTCCTGCTGACAAATCTTCAGTCTCTTCTTTGTGCCAGACCCACACACAAAGATCTACCCGTGGTCCCCCACATCTACTTCCCCGACTGTGGTGTTCTGTCATCTCTCGATAGCAGGGCCTCCTTTGAAACGCGTGCATTTTGTAGAGCACCCTGCATTTCATAAAATCTGTGATCTGTTTCTAGCCCGTTAGTGGAAGATGAAAGAGTTCATGGGAGCGGAGTTAAAGCTAAAGTTGGAACTATGGTAGTAAAATTCTAAGAAGAGTAATTTAAAACTTCCTTACCAGCACTTTTTGAGAGTAGAAATATGTACATGCAGTATGTTTGTGTATCTCCAAATAATTTATCAGACACGCCAGACATTCTTTTGAAGAGAATTTCATTTAGCAGGTTGTAAAATCAGATACAAAGAACGAATCTGGTTTTGTAAATCTGCTTTGTAAAAGTGTGCTGTAATTTTCCTGCAAGGATTGTTAGCATCTCCTGTATGTGCTGGCATGTGACAATTTACATTTATGTGTTTATATATTTATTGTGGAGTAATGTGAATATTAGCTTTGTTGTCATTTTCAGGTAGTTTGTTGTGGTAGAGTTTTAAGGAATATTTAATACAGTTAACAACAGGGTAGAAGTGTCAGTTTTCACTTAGTAAACACTAAACATTTCTGTCTGTAGCTGGGTTATATGTGTACTCTTGTAAGCTGCAAGCTAGGTGGCTAGTCAGTAATGTCATGAAAGGTGTGTTAGCATCTATTTCCTACTTTTAGTTTAGTCTTTTCATTAAAAAATACCTTTGTGTCAGCCTGTGAGTCTAATGGTTACATAATCTTGGTTGAATAATGAGATACTGCTCAACATACCCTGAGAAAGTAGTTCCCCTTTAGTAATAGTAATTTTTAAATAAATATATTATTGTCATCCACAATGAACAGGATAATTATTTTTCCCTTAAGTATGTGCTTACTAAAGGTAGATATGATTAGCTGGAAAATGTAAACAATTGAAATGTATTACTCTATTCTTAACATTAGGCAGTTGAGTAATGATTTGTAAGACACTTGTTTTAATTTAGTGTTGAAAATTGTTACGGACTTGGCAGCTAGCTTCTAGTTTCCCATGGAAATGATCAGAAAGGTGTGAATGGGATTTTCTGGAATGGGAAAGTATGTTATATGTTTGTGCTGATGAGTGTCTGAACACTGACAGCTTCCTTAGAACAGATACCTCAGTAACTGTAGGATTGAAGCGAACCAAATTGAAAAACAGTGTGATGCAATTCCAGTTCATCGGTTTACTGACTCATAGGTTTATTAGCCATGTGAAAATCTAAATAGGCAATCTGAAGTATGGAGTAGGCTTCCTTACACTTCTGTCCCCTTTTCCTTTGCAACTAGTAAATCTGCTTATATTCAGAACAGACATTTATATTCTTGAAACAAATATCATCATGAAGGTTTGTGAAGACTCCTCTTAATCTTGGTTTTTGACATATTATCAGGTTTTGAAAGGGTTTTTCACCCTATATGGCCAGAAGCCATCTTCACATGTTAAGGCGCATGGAAATCTATTAATTTCCCCAAAAGTAAGATTTTTTTTTTTTTAGTCTGTCTGAGAAGAAGTGTTCATATCTGGCAAACGTTAGACAAATGAAGTAGGTTTTAGGAAAGTGTCAAATAGACAAAATGAGAAATTAGACTAAACAGAAAAACTGAGCTCAGGTGTTAATTGTGTACAGGAAGACAGGAGAGAGGGAGAATGTTCACTTTATGAGAAACATAATAGAAGTGAGATTGGTGAGAACAGAGCACATTTTTATTAGAAATAGGAAAATTTTGTCTGTTTTCAAAATTTATGTTTAAATTCTGAAAAAGTTTGGTAGAGGTTTTTGTAAAGAGCCCTTAGTCTTAAGGCAGCCCAGCACTTTGTGGCTCTAATGGGCATCTGCCAGCTCTGGAGAACTGAGATAGGCTCCCCAGTGTTGGGTACCTGTAGAATATTTTAAGGAGGAGTAAATTCAGCACGCAACAAAATCTTTCTCTATTTTAATAATTTGTCATTAGCAACTGTCAGTTTTTACTTGTTAAGCAGTCTGTTCAGGGAGTCCATTGTTTACTAGGATATGTCAGAAAATGTATATATGGGATGATTTTTCCCCCCCTCTAAGAATATAATTTGTTTGCATCGTTCAGCTATTTTCCTTTTTTAATGATCTAGATGACCACAAGAGAGAGTGCTACAGACCTCCAGGTTGCATGGAAAACATCTAAAGAGCATGCAGCTACACTCGCTAACCCTATAAACTTCTCTAACTTAGTCTCAGGTTGAAAACTTGTACCCTGTTTTAAGATGCAGAAGTCGAACAATGCTGTGGATTGTACTAGAGATGTCACTTCTCAGTGGAGATGGGTAACTTGAGGTCATGGGAGACTGGCACAGTTTTCTGAGACTAGTTGTTAATCCCAGTTTTGTCAAGGTCTGATCTTAATAATACATAGAGATAAAATATACTTCGGTATTGAGCTAAACTTTGTGTGTTGCGTGCAGTCACAGACCTCAGTAGAAGGGGCTGGGTTTCAGTAATATGTGAGTGTTCTGTTCTGTATTTTTTGATGCTTTGGATATAGAGCAATTCATGCATATTTAAATATCTTGTACATTGTTATATCTAAAATGCATATATTTCTTAAGTTTGTCAACTAATGCTTCTGTGAACGTTGGAATATATGATTATTTCTGTGATCTGCTCAGCTATACAAAAGAAAATAATTCATAACTGTACACTTCATAAATGTCCTCAGGTCATTTTAACTGAGGCATTAAAAATAATTCCGAGAAAAAAATGCTCATCTGTCCATCTATCTATGTGGAGGGATTATTTCTGGTATGTATTGAAATTTGAAAAACAAACCTCCTAAATCTGATGGAGAAGGAAATGTCTGCCCTACCAGGCATGCCAACATTCTCAAATGCTTAGAACATGTGGTGGATTGTGTGGCAAATAGGAGAATGATCTGACTGTTTTGTCTTGGGGATTTTTATTTTTGACCTGTTTGTCTTTTAGTGCATTTTTGCTCCTGTCACTTTAAAAATGTATATTCCCCATATTTAAAATATTGAAAACTGAATTCTTCTCTGCCCCATCACTGTAACTCTGGAGTAACTCTGATATCAGGAGCAGTATTCAAAACAAACATAATTTGTCCCTCTGGTATTAGGTATAATCTCCTATCAAAACATCTCCTGTGGACAGTTAATTTACTGTTATTAGCCACATACAGCATTTTTCCTTAAGTAAAAAATATTTTTTAAAATTATATATATAAAATAATCTGTGGTTGTGTATACCATTTATTTGAAAATGAACTGAAAATTTTGTGGATTTGCATTAATTTCTTGTTTTGCATATTTAGCATATGTTTCCAATCTCTTCACTTTCATTTTGTTATTTAAGATGCAAAGAAGAATGTAAAGCTTTTTAAAACACTAAATCTGTTTTCTCTTTGCAGTAGCTTCACATTTAATTACATCTATCTTTGATAATAAATTTTGTGCCAGAGTTTGTAATATATTTTATAAAGCAAAGTCCTTTGAGTTGGTTACTGAAACAATAAGCGTTTGTGACAGGTTGTTTGCTGAATACTTCCTCTGTGCATATGGCAGATCATAGTTCAGTTGTTAGCAGATTATCTATTATGCCTTGATGTTAAAAGAGGATACTTTTCAGCCTGCATTTAAAGCTGTTCTGCACTGTCCTAAGAATGGTTATGTTGAGTGGGATCTAAGAGAAGTTAAGGAAAGTTCACATATACTAAGAAGGGAAAAAAATGAACACGACAAATAGCTTGTAGTGATTTTCAGCTTTATGCTCATGATCCCTGGTAGCATTTATTGTGATTTTTTTTTTTTCCACTGAATTTAAAACTGCTTTGAAACAGTTAATCAGTTCTATAATAGAACATCATTAAATATTCTTCAAATTTAGAGCCAAAAAAGAACCGTTATTACTTGGGGGCCAGTATTTTAATCTTATATTTTAAAAACTGGACTGGTCAGAAAGGTGAGGGGCTTTTTAGACATCAGTATTTTGAACATCAAGGAAATTTCCCCCAGTTAGAAGACAAAAGTCAGAAATACTTGTTTTCAAGGTTGTGAGGAAGAGGAACCTGTAATGAAGGGATAATCTGTAGTTTTCCTCACTTAATTATAATGTGCCAAGGAATAGAGAGCGAAGAATATAGTAGAATTTTTCTGTCAAGAATTATATTCTTCTGTTGGTGACACACATTTTAGACTTCTAATATGTTGAAGGAATGTGAAGATCTAAATCAAAGATTCAATTTGCAATAAATTGAAAATTAATCAAACACCAATGTGTTGTTTTAGAGATGGGGGGAGTATTTTTGGGAAAAGTAGAACTAAAAGTGAAAGATTAAAAATGCTTTTCGTGTAAAGATGAATGTAAGGAGGCACATTCTAGATCATCTCATTTCCTTTTTAATGCAAATCTGATTCTTTGATTATTCACATTTTATTATTTATTTATCCTTATACAAAAGTTAGAAATTATTACATATCGGGAGTGTAGACATTTTCATAATACAGTAATAATATTGCAACTATTGCACTTCATCTCTTGGTGAAAAAGGATTTCAAGAAGATAATTTTGAATAAAATTAAGGGATTCTTAGAAGTGCCAAGCTTAATGTAGTTGCACTTCTTTAAAGCAGAAAAACAAGTGAGAAAACAAATAATGCCCCTTAAGCAGATGCTTATTCACATAGGATAACTACGCTTTGATTTTGGAAAGGTGGTGTGACTTGCAGTTGGAAACCTTGATTTACTGTGTCGTTATTTATATCCGCAATAAATGAGGAATAAGCATAAAACATGAAAGGGAAAATTAGGTATTATGCTAGTTCTCTTACTTTTTGTATTTTATTTACATGAAATACACGTTTTTTTAATGGTGTGTTGCTGTGCCTTTTGTTGACCATATCTGTACGCCAGGTCTGTCTGCTTGTTTCCATTGGCTTGTCATGTTCACTAATTAGGGAACTGCTGCATGATTCACCTTGTTAATTAGAGGGACTTGCACACAAAGGCCCTTCGGGCAGTGCGAAAGAAGAGCCTAGCACTAGTGCCCTGAGAAAGCTACAGCCTGTGAAGTAATTCTTCTCATCTACCTTCTATTTTTTATTTGAAATGAATAAATCATTGAGATTTTCCTTGTGGAGTGAGAATGCAAGATTTCACATCTTTGAAAGATGTAAATTATATGTGATCAATAGAAGGGGATGACTACTGTATTGTACTTACAAGATTCCCTAATTTACTACTTGTCAGTGTATGAAAAATTGCTTGAAATATTTTGTCCCCACACTGTGGTATGTTGTTCCCTTGATCTGCAGGAGAGATGAGCTGTAGTGGTTCTGCTATAGTTAAATCTAAAATAGAAAAGATGTAGATTATTTAAATTTTGAGCTTGTTTTACATCCCCAGTGGAACTTCCATTTTGCAAGTGAACCCCCAATACTACCCCCACAACTTTTAAGGGGAAGAAGAAGGTGGGCGTTGGGCTATTTTCGTTCCCTATATTGCTCTGCCTTAAATCTCACTTTTGACAAGAGTAGCATACTCTGTGTTGTGTTTTCTTTAGTTGAATATAGTTTCAGAATAAATTAAAATTGTTTTTGTCATGTCACTTAGACTTGATCAAACCACAATCCAGACTGCAAAGAAAAGGATATTGCGTTAAAAGTGCACAACCAGTCTCTACGCTACACATTTCCCATCTGTTTATGACACTTCAGAAATTAACTGCAATGCCATTTTCTCTAACTATTTGATTAAAATTACTTACTGCAGCCAAATGATTTTTACTGGATTACTACATTTGCCTCATTCCCTCAAACGAAGCTGGCAGTTTCAAGATGCAGATTTCCCGAAAGTATGCTATCAAAATCTGGGCATTTTCCTTCTGAATAATCCAGTTAATAAAGGCTTTTACCAGAATTGCAGATTAAATGTACTTAAAATTTCTGCTATTCTGAAGTCTTGTGGTAATGGCAGAGAAAATTTACCAACAAGTAGAAACATTTATTTTGAAAAAATGGGGAAAATGCTTCAGGCTGACTTGAGGTTTTCTGGTACGATGTACTGTCACTCTTCACTTCCATGAAGCTGAGATCTTTCTATGTACCTCAGTCTTCAGTTGATTCCATTGATATACTAACCAAGAACGTACTGTCCCTGTGGTTTTGGTACAGTTCTGGTGTACTGGTTCTTAATTATTTCAGGCTTCAAGTGTGTGCCAGAGATGGAGTAGAAATAAAAGTACCAGAAGGCCAAGCTATGCTATCAAAACTTGTGATGCATGTAAAAGATCGTGCAGACAAAATTCTTGATTGGAGTCTCAGTACTAAGACAAAGTTGTAGCAGCCATGGAAAGTTTTTACAGTCCAAGTAGCTGATGTATTACTCAGATACAATGAGTATCTGAGTTAGATTAACAAAGAGCCTGGGGAAAGATCTTAGCCAGTTTTCCTCACTTAATACTCCAAGAGAGAGGATACGCTTCTGTTGCTCGCACCTGAATTCAGGAGCCTGTGAGTAAACCATCAGGCTTTTTGACTGGTATTCTTAGCGCTCATATTTATACTGTATGAGTATGTCTTGTTTCCTTTGAAGAACAGTTTGAGCAGATCTGTAATTGTCCATTGTTACATTGCTCTGAAATAAAGTCAAGACCAATAAGAAAAAATAACAGATGTTAGGGAAATTTTTTCAGAACTTTTTCTGTTGTTACATCAAGTAAGTTACTGGCATCTCAAAAAGTTGCCGACTCTAGTAATGCTGATCCTGCAAGGTGTCTGTGCCTCAGAAATCCACTGCTCAAATGATCTGTGTTTGGCTTGGCAAATTTATCAAACACAGAGCCTAACAAATATCAACACTTAAAATAGGGATGTCTCCAGCTTAGTATAAAAGAGCCCAGGACTGGTGCTACTGGAGATAAGCTGAGGAATAGTATTAACCAAAACCAGACAAAGTGTGCTGGAGCTCCAACAACAGATTCTGAGAAATCAAAAAATGTAATGATTAAGGTTACCAGATGGACAAAATCCCCCATTGTTTTAGAGCTCTTGCAGAGGAATTTGAGGGATATCTTTCTAAAAATTATATTTATTATGCCTTGTATTACTGTAGATGGGAATATATGGCTTAAGAGATGGTTGGACAATTGCAGAAATAGATGGTTTAAAACTATAATTATAGCAACTTTGCACTTATTTCTTACTAGCCAGTGTGCTATTGCTGTAGAGTTCTGCTGACCTTTAGAGACTTCAGTAATGCAAAGAGAGCATGGGCATTCTGCAGACATTACCTGTTTTTCAAGACTCTCTGAAGTTCACTGATATACTGATCCTTCTTGATCATTGTCCTGGACTTGTTGAGGTTACTGCCAGCGTTTTTAATGAGTTTCATTTTTTAATTGCACCTTCTGCTGTGGACATCTTAGGACGTGTGTAATGGTTCCACATTTCAGGCTCTTCTCAGCAAAAAAGATGTTTTTCCAGGGGGTGTAATCAGTGTCTGAGACTGATTGATATATGTTGCAGAACCATCAATTAAGATAAGCTTTTCCCAGTGTGTGACCCTGTTATCAGGAATTAAACCATCCATCGCAAACAGAATTAGGAGGAATCTCCAATGATGGCTATTGGCTAGAAATCAATACTTAAATCATTGTTTATATGATCTTTCTTTCATCAAGCATTTCTGCCACTTAGTGTGCTTTGTTGCCAGTTTCCTGTTTGGTGTTCGTTCCTGGCTGTCTTCACTCTTGATTGCGGTTTACAGTCCATCAATATTTATAGCTTCTGTTATGCTGTTAGCCTCTTCTCTATCCTCTTTTCTTCTTCTTAGGTGGTATTTCTGAATTATGTTGGGAATTGCAAGTAGACAAAATCTAGTTCTTTGTGGGCTGAGTTGGCTCTGTGACTACAGAAACTTACAACTCTGCTTCCATTCTCTTATCAAATCATATATTGACAGTATTTAAACATACTTGACTACTTCCTCAAGCTCTTTCTTCTTCTTTATCTTCACAATCATCTCTGTCTCTCTGTCACAAGGTTATTTTCCTTCCAGGCCAAAAAACATCCCTGATTTCTGCCTGTAGGTAGAGAAACACCCCCTTGACCTTTCTCTTTCTCTCATGTGTTGCCACTCCCTCTTGTCCTTTTTATTTTTTTAAGGCATTTATATGTAGGCTTGAGTAGTTAAGGGTTCCAGTTGTCCTTTTACTTTGTGATCATATTGAAGGAAATTTCTTAGTGCAGTCCTTAGCAGCTACATCTCAAGCCCATATTCCATCTACATCTCTGATTTAAACAAAGCTAACTTCAGTTTGCTCATGGTTTTGAATAACCCTTGTCTTTCTGATGTGTAGTGCAGGGCCTCTTTTGCTGTTTGACATTCTCTCTTTCCTGTGGATTCAGGTGAGCAGGCAAGATTCACTGGGATGTTTGTGTAGCTGGCGTTACCAGGCTTCTGTGCTCACTGAAGAGGAAGAATCGTCTGTTGACAGTACAGATTGCAGCTACTACTAGACCCTTTAATGTTCTGGATTGTGGGAGATGTTTGACTTGAGACCTGTAGGTGTTCATACCAAGTATCCAGCATTTGTTTTACAATTGTCTTTCCAGACCAAATTCATACCTTGAACAAACCCATAGAATATTCATTCTTCTAGCCATAACTTCCTTGAATTTACTCATGTTTTAGTTGATCTTGCAGAAAAGCGGAACATAATCCTCGCTGTTTTCTGTGGTTATTGTAACACTAGTTAGTCATGGACAGGGGATTTAGTTCTTAAAGAAATCTTGAAAATAAAACCATACTCGTGAAACAATTGGTTTCTTCCAGTTGTGTGGATTGCCACAACTGCTGGTGGAAGTAGAAATCTAAGAGAAAAATTCACTGAGCATATATTCACACCATTTATTTATTTATTAGTATCACAGTGACTGTTCTCATGATGGCTTGTAGTGCAGAAAAGGCTTGAAGTGAAAATGGTTTTATGCCTTTTTCCAAATTCTTCCCAAACCAAGTGCTTGGTTTCTGTTGCAAAATTGTTTACAAAGCATGCCATGAACAAGTGAGTTCTTGGGTTTTGGAAGTTATGAAATCTAGATTTTAAGATCTCATGTTGATACTTCAGATAGAAATATGGCTGTCTTCCTTGTGGCATATGGCTTGTGGCACTCCTTTCTGAAATACCTAAATGTATCATAACAAATAATAATCTAAGGAAAACAAACTAAAATTTTAGAACCTCTGTTGTTAGCTTGACTTTATTGAAGTGTTGGAGTAGTGTTCTTTCTGTAGTTCAGTGTTACGCTACCATCACAAAGAAAATTTCATTGTGTGAAATAACACTGGTGTTTAATTCTTATACTGTACTTTTCATCAGTGATCTGTAAGTCAAGGCTGTCATTAAGTAATGAAATACCTCTCAGTAAGTAAATGGCATGCTAAACATAAATTGGGATCATAACTGTAAGCATTTTTTCTCATATAATATATTGGAATATTTGTGTTTTAGATAAATATTTGTTGATGATTAGTGAGGTTCCAAATGAAGTATTGCTTCCTTCCCAGAAGGCAGAAATTTTAATATGCTCTTGATAAATATATCCCTATTAATTGTGATGAAGACAAGTTAAAGAATGATATTGCGTCAACAGCCCAATATGAAAATGAGTGTGGATGAATGCAGCTATCAAACAGTTGCATCATGTTGGTTGATGTTGTGAGTTAGATCCATTTCTGCTAAATCATGTTAAATAACAGGAAATCTATTTTATCAGGCTTTATAGATATTAACAGGTGCTTCATTTGTTTAAATATCCAGAAATTATTAACTGCCTTAGTTATAAGATAAACTATATTGTAATAACAGGCTGCTTTGTTACTTTATAATTGATTGTGTAAAGTAAGAAGCTTAAGTAGCTTTAGTTTTACAAGTACTTTCAAGAGTAATTTCAGAACATTGAAGATGGCTACATTTAATTCACGTTATTCTTAGCACTGAGAATTCAGTGTGAGATTACTTTAGAAATATGTAGGCAAAACTGGTTGCAAAGTCATTTCCACTTCACGGGGTTCCAGAGTATACTGGGAAGAAGAGCCTCCACTGGTCAGGGTTGTGCATTTAGCATCTGGTGACACAAGAGGTATGTCTTAAATGTAATCTCTGTTGACACCAAAGCAGAGTAATGAAATCTTCATTAATTACACAGCTCCCACAGAACTACTTGGCTGTTCCTAAACCTCATGCAAGATACCTGCAATAACCATATGAGGTTTTGTGACTATTAAAAATAGGTCATATCTCCATGACTGTATTTCTTGAAAGCTCCTATTGAATCAGATGTTAGCAGCCACACTGCATGTGTAAATGTCTTTATGAAAGGTATAGTGTCCCCTTCCTTTGAACTGAAGCCAAGATACTACTACAAAGATTGCAATTCGAGATAATATTTTTGATGAAGAGCCAGATGATGAATAAGAAAGAGAGTGGTACAGATAATCTGATGTGTAGGGTATGAAAAAACAGACATATGTGACTTGGAGATGGAAAGAAGAGAAAGTTGGAACAGGAGTATGAAGCCAACAATGGTAGTTAGTCTGCTCCAAAATGTTAAGTACCATCCAGGAATCTTGTCAAATGAATCTCTAGTAAGTATCCATAAACTGCAAAGATATTTTTATTGTAACCAAATTGATAGTTCATAGTGAGTATGCAAAGATATTCCCTTAAACCAACCACTAACCAAAAGTTAGTCTACCAAAAGTACGCTACCCACTGCAAGATGAAAGCCTCTGTTGGTAATCAGGTTCATAATTATTTTGATTATTTTCAAATGTAACTTTATGAACCTCTGCCTTCAGATGAGCTTTGGAAAAAGAAATCATCAGTGATAATTAATTTTTAAAAGATTGATGAGAATTTGTATAATATAGTATCTATTAAGTATTTCAGCACTTCGGCCCCGATTTTTTAAAAACATCAGGATACCATGATCTTACTGATGATGCATGTGTATTTGATCTATTTAGTATTTTCTGACCAACATTCATTAATGTTTACATAAGAAGGTTATTCTTTTCTATTGTAGTATACTGAGGTGTGTACTGTAAAACCAGTATCAGAAACCATAATGTGTTTTTGTCTGGAGTTTTTATACCTAGCAGCATATGCCTTATCTATATTAAAGTAGTGTCTATTAGTCCCACTTGGGCTAGATTCTAAGTAAGGCACATAGTAGAGGAGGACCCATGTCTGGAGAGCTTACACCCTAAACAGACAAGCTGGGTGAAGCAGAGTGAGAGGGACAGGGAAGCAAAGGGAAAGGTCTTGCTGGTATCACCCAGTGTCAGTAGAATAGAGGCCAGCTCCTTTGGCTCTGTCTGCTGAGCCAAGATTCCTGTAGTTGAAAATCTGGTGCATTTGTTTGGACGATCAGTGGTTGGCTAACACATTTGTCAAAAATTAGTATGTGATATCAAGAACTATCTGTAGCTCTTCTCACTGTTTGCATAGAAAGGACAAAGAACCTGAGGAATAAACGAATGTAAACCCTTCTGCAGGCTCTTGAATCTATTCCATGTTTTTTTGGTAAAACAGCACCAGACACTTTGCAGGTTTCAAAGCGAGGGCAGGACTTGTCCCATTGTGGAGTTCAGAGAACTGTTATGTTTTGCTTTACAATTTGCATATGCAAAAATAAAAATACCAAATTATAGTTCTTAGCAACTTCTCAGAGGCACTATGTACTTCTATTCTATGTTGAAACAGTCCCTGTACATTGCAATACAGGTAGTACGAAGAGCCCAATCTTAGCTGGTTTGAAAATGGTGACTTTGGGTAAGATACTCCTACAATAACCTTTGCATGATACCTGTTACCAGACTGTATTTCTGACCTGCACCTCCCAGGAAATGAATACTTACTCCAGTGCAAAATTTCTTATTCTGTGAAGCCTTCCATCTGAGATCACTCTAAGCCAGTTGGCCCTTGCTTAAATATTCATCAGACTTCTGATAATTGTGATAACCCTTATAGGCTGGCAAGCATGGCAAATTAGCAAAAAGATGATTGATCTTTTTTTATATGCAGTTTTATCTTCAACCTTTCCTGGATATATGTTATACTATAGTAATAATTTCTTCTCTAAGGTATTTGCCAGTATCTGGATTTGCACATCTATTTACAGTTGCCTTGAAGCTTCATAATTACAATACAGCTGAAATGTCCATTTTCTTTCCCTGACTACAAATAGGGATCAATTGAATTTTAAATGACTGCTTACGGGCTAGCTTCCGATCATGACCTTTGTAAATGATTAGAGCTCACCACTGTTGCTATCTACCTTGAAAGGGTAAGCGGGCAGGTCTGTCTAACTGGCATTTAATCTGGAAGAGAGCCAAAGATATTTGAGCTAAAAACCTAATATGAGTTGGCAAAGAGAAGTATGTATAGACCTTTGCACTATTATTTAGATATTTTTCCACATTTCTTTTTTGTATTTAGGAAATTCTTTTATCCTGTTGATAAATTAGATGTGTATTTATAGGTAACGTTATATTGAAGTTATGATGGTAACTGAAGTTGCATAATATACTACTAAAATGTGAAAAATAGGTTTTCAAACTCTAAGTGTACGGAATTTGCTTTTTCTGAAGAACATGAAAATAATGTTGCATTGCTAAATTAATAAATCTGAAAAATGCACTGAACAGGATGCATGACGTGGACCTATTTTTTCTAGGCAGAAGTGAACGGAGAAAAGATACCATAGTTTGGTACTTTTTGTTCAAACCTCCTTTCCTTTTTAACATTGGCCAAGATAGTTCAGGCCCCACTTGTATGTGCAGCTCATATGTAAGTAATGGCTGGGACACTTCTATCTACACTTGTCAGTTCAGGTTTGTTTTAATGAAGAATTTTGCCTATATCATACAATGTTCTTATTACCACTACTAAATTTCTTGAGGTAGTGTTCTGTGTGTTTCTGGTCAAGAGGGGACAAGTATGACATCAACGGGGTTAGAAAACAAACAGCTCCTCTGAATTCATGGAAGGATTTTGCAAACCCAAAGTTTTGGAGTTAATAAGAATGATTTCTAAGAGCTATGAATGCTTTGATCTAATTAAAATCAGATGCTGTGTTACCTAATCAATTTACTGATGATCAGAATATTTATTAAAGTAGTATGTTCATTGGAATATGTCTCTTAATATGCGATTTTACCTCTTCATCATGTGGTGGCCAGATTATTTTCTCCTATCTTCTGTAGCGTGCTGCATTGTTGCATAATGCAGCTGACAGGTTGTTTTCTTACCTTCAAACTAGTCAAGAGTGTTGTTACCTAAATCCTAGTCCCAGAAAGCAATTGTAAATTCAGTTTGTAGGGGTTTTGTGTCAGCGTTAACTTCTGCTAATGTTTAGATAGAGGTGTTTTTTTAATTTAATTTTTTTTTTTTTAAGCAAATGTCAAGTATATTTGAAATATTCCAAGTACATCTTAGATGAAAGAAGATGCCTCAGATATTTTTTGAGGATTTGGATTGGTTATTTGCACTCTTCATATCAATCTTAAACTGGAGGTGTGAAGTTAGTAACTAGTGATTACTGTCTAAGGCAGCTTTCAAGGATAAGGATGAAGTTTTTGAAGACAGTTGAGTTATTTGGAAGCAGAAATCCTGTGGAAACTTGGGAGAACTTCTGTATCTTCATTAATCCTCTACTTGCAAGGCTGCATGCTTGAGCTGCTGAAATGGTATTTTTAGGAACAGCAAAGTACTGTTAGGGATTGCTCCTGTGTGACTACCTCATGCTCGCAAGTCTGAGAAATGACAATAGAATAGAAACTGAACAGAGTTTTTTCTCTTTTTAATAGATGCAGCAACAAGAACTTGCACAAATGAGGCAGAGGGATGCCAATCTAACTGCATTGGCAGCTATCGGCCCCCGGAAGAAACGGAAGCTTGATTCACCTGGACTGCTTACCATAGGAGGAGAGGTATATGTCTATACATAGTATAAGAGGAATTATTTCTAGTAGGAATAACTAGAGATGCTACATGCTGATATTTTCAGTGAGCTGTGTAACTTGGAAAAGGTGATGCAAATTACTAAATTAGAAGGACTGTAAGTCCAGTTTATCTTTGCCTACACAATAGGAGTCAAAATAATTCTCCCTATTATGTGTCTGTTCTGAGGAAAATGCAAATATTTTGTTTTGAATGACTGTCTAACAGTTTTGGCTCAGACGTTTGACTCTCTAAATACCAGGCATTTCCAAAGGCCTTTTTGTTTCCCATTTTGGATAGCTTTTATCTGACTTGTCTCTCTTTCCATGTCCTAAGATTAGCACTAAAGAATTAGTGGAGCTAGGAATAGAAGTGGATCTTGTTTATATTCCAAAGTTGACTTATGACTTCAAATATCTAGGTGGTGCTCCCATTTTCTGGTCAAATGGGTTTCAAACTGAGGGAGCTTCCCAGGTTTTGTGTTGTCTTGTTACATTCCCTTCCTTTCTGTCTCCCTCCTTGTCTTATTCTGTTTTCCTCCATATGCACCTGTATGAAATCCTGCAGCAACAGATGAGAAGAAGCTTTCTTTAGAACTTCAACTGGATAGTGATATCCCTGGCTTTCACATGAGATTAATTTAAAAATAATTTGAACCTTCTAATAATATATGGATCCCTTCAGATTTTAACAAATGTATTCCCCACTTGTCTTTACTTGACCAAAGGAATGTTCCCTCCTAATTATCAGAATTTCATTTTTCTTTTCTGTTGCTCCTTTTAAAATAAATGATCATTTTTTTAAGCTTTTATAGTTTGATGAACCAAATTGTGGTTACCTCGGTGAAACACATTCAGAGCTACATGCCTGAATGTGTTACGGTGAACAGCTTCCATCTCTCTCCAGAAGCTCCTTACTCTCCTGGTACAGTGCTTCAAGGAAAGATAAATGTCTGTGGCAAATTCCAAAGGCTTCTGGAGATTTTTGCTTCCTTTTGTTGCTCCCGTAGCCCAATTTTTTCTCAATTTCTATGTTATTCAATTGATAAATTAACCTCGAAGGTTTTGCCGATACATTAATTTCCTGGAGTCATGAATTGTGTGGCTCTCCTGCCAGCTCAGACTGAATTGCTCCCGTCCCTCTCCACTAGCTTCTAACTGTCCTGGCCAACTCACATTGGTGCCTGGCTGCAAGCTGATTTCAAGGACTTGGATACTGTAAACTCAACTCAAAAAATGTTTTACTCTAAAAAAAGTACTGTACATTTGCATTGTTTGTCTAAGACTATCTTATTTATCTTCTTTGGATTTCTGGAGATCATAAACAACATAGAAAACTATAATAAGACTCTCCTATCTTCCAGACAGCCCCTTAGTCCAATTCCACCTCCAGATGTCTGATTTCCACTATAGTTTATGATCCTCTGATTTCTCTAAGCAATTCCAAAGCTTCTTAAATCCTTGCTACTGATAATCTCTATTTGCAAGGTCTGACCTGGCAAGAGCTTTCTTGGCCTGCCCTGTGTTTTTTGTCAAAACATCCAGATTTTGTCATTAAAGTTGCTGAGCTCCTCATTAATCTTTTTAGACCTATATGTCTGCTTTTGTTGCAGCTGAGATGCTGCACGTTTGCTGATCCAAAGAGGTATCACTTACAAATCATCCAACCCTCTATATTGCACTTTTTCCTTTTCTGAACTAACTTGTTTGGTATTTTGCTTAGTTGTGTTGGCCATTTTGTTCAGTGAAAAGTGTTGGATTTCAGTCCAGCTTCTCAGTTCAACAGAAATACTAGCTCACAATTTCTCTTTGGAAATTGGATCTTTTTAATAATACCCTTTTGATCTGAGCAGGAGGTTATTAGGGAATAGCGATGGTTATTTCGCTTAAGAGAAAAAGTTGGTGGAAAAGCTTACTGTTTCTGTGATCAAGTAGTTTGCTGTATACAGAGCAAAAGCTCTTATACAGCTTTTGTAAATGTGAAAATATTTGTGCTCATAATTGCAAATGTTTTTCCGCCAGCACTTTGTTCAAGGGTGTTTTCTTTAAAATAGTTCTGTGTCTCACGTTGCCAGGGCTCATTTGGACTTCTTTGCTCAAGCCATATCTAAATAGACTTTATTTTGGATGGCAGGATTAGTTTGTTATCAAGGCCAGGCCCATCATTTGCCTCTTCTGTACTAGTATAGCTGGGTGGTTGTGGTTTGGTTTTATGGTTTTCTTTTAATTACTTGGGGGCATGGAAAATTAACAGTTTTGGGGTGAGGTTTTTTTTACATCGTATGTGTTCTTTGATTTGCTCCTCTGTGCAGCCATATAAAAATTTCTGAAAAATGGAAAAGAAGCTTTTACAGGAAAGTGATGAGCAGGGGCTAGACATCCTCAAATAACACTGCTACCAAATGTGTCACTAGTTTCAGACTGTGATTTAGACAGTAGCCTGAGCTAATCATCCCAATTCCTAGTAGTGCATTCCTGCCCCTTCCCTTTCATTGGCTCTGGTTCTTCTTGTACACTGTGCTAACCAGTTTCCATTTGATAAGTTGGCAGAAAACTAACCTAACAACAACAAAAAGTGAATAGTTTCTGCTTAGCTTGCTGAAGTAGTTTGGCCTAGAGCCCAACAAGCACTGGAAAAGGAACTTGCAATGAGGCAGAGATAGCAAACTTGAGATCACCTGCTCTTCATTTTCTTTCTAGCCTTTTTCTTTTTACCTTTCTTGTCTTCTCATATTTTAGATAATCTGCTAGAAACATAGCTTCCTCTGTGGCAGCCAGCAGCTCATCAGTAATTCAGCCTGCTTATTATTATAATGCGGTTTAGATCAAGAGGAAAAGAGAGGGGGTAAAGAGAAATGAGATACCTTTGGAAGAATTCAGCTTCTCTGCCTTGCAGAGTTGAAAATATTCATTTGCAGGATTTTATAGATTTTTTAACTTATTTAATGCTACTAGACAAAATCATTGGAAAATATCTTCAAATGTTACTGCTTTTTGGAATTTAATGCATGATTATCAAGTTAGGTATTTAACAGCCTTGAACCATGTTATGCATTTAGCAGCAGTACTGCTTAATTCTTATTAGCTGTGTGAGTCCTGTTAGTGCTTGTGTTGGTACCCAGCAGTGGATGGCAAAGGTAGGGCAGTGGATGACATACACAGGAAACAGAACACAGCAACCACTTAAGCTCTTTAGTTAATATCCTCAAGCACCTCTAATGTCAGATTAAAAATAATAGATTTTGAGTTGCTTTTGTTTATCCTATGGGTTTTAAATCTATTAAGCTCACATTTTCAAGCTTTTTTTCTTGAATTGTGTAAGGCTTTTCCAAATTAGGATTCAAATTCGGTTTTGTTTATGAAATAGATATTTGCATGTAATTGTAAAAGTTAAAGCTTTAAGAAAAGCGTTAACCATCACAAGAATAAGGCAGGTGGCTTTACAAGTTAAATATTTGAGTAGTGCTTAGTTGACATGAATGCAGAATTTTGTATTTCGAAGTCCCTCACTTTTTACTATGGAAATAAAAGTGCAGAGATTAAATGAGAGTATTTTTCTATAATTAAGAACAATAATAATAAACAATTTTACTTTTCATCAAGACCTATGGCTAGTATTCCAAAATACATAAATATAGAGTATATGTTTGGAATATCTGAGGGTATAATTTGTTTAAATATAAAGTGAAAGCCTTCTCCTGGTACTTGCTGGCACAGATGGTTTTTGAATACTGAGCTTCCAAAGGCAGCTTCAGGGCTAATTCAGTGAATCACCACTTATTGAAGACAGTCATTTTAGGGATAAGAAAAACCCCTCTTTCTCACATAGTGGAAGAGCAGTCATCTTAAGAATATTCAACAAACTACCCCAGACATCATCTTCCAAAATTTGCAAGGACTATATGTTGGGCCAGCACTCAAGACAGATCTGATACTATTCTCATGCAGTGTGCTCCAACCATTTTATTAGTCAAGAAAGATAATGTTCTTCAAAACCTGGAAAGTCCCAAGCAACTACAGTTAAAACTGTGATGTTTTGTGTAGAGAACACCTAATTACTAAAGCGATTGTGGAAATATTTTGGCTATGGAGCATCACACTTTTAAAATTAAATGAATCTTTCAGATTGAGCATTTTAAAGCTGTTTTCATGTTAAACTTTTCTATAAAGCATGATTATGATTCTGGTTTAAGACATGGAAATCTCTGTTATACCAGAGACTTCCAAATGCAGACACAGAAGAGTTACTTATTCCTCTTTATCAGATCTTTATACTACAAGTAATTGAAATTTCTAAGTGGAAATGTAAGAATTAATTCATGATTATTTAGGAGGCGCTTGGGTACTATGACATAGTTGGAAAGAAGTACTTTTGCCTCCAGTTCCTTTTTATTTATCCAGGACTGAAGGTGATTAATCTGTTTGCGCATGCGACAGCTGGTATTCTCGCTTCACACTTGGGTTATCCATAGACATTTCGGCAACCTCTGCAATTATTCCTCAAATCCATTGTTAATATTTTAACAATATTAAGAAGAAACCAGGATGCTAGGTAATTTTCTCTTTTGTAGTGGGTCAGACATGATCAAAATGTATGACAGAGCTGTCTCTTGGAAAACCTGGCCTTGTTTCCTTCCTTTCTTGCCCTTTTAAACAAAGAGATACATAGTGTGTCTTCCAGACGTCTCTGGTATGGAAGGGTTGTGCATTGGGTTCTCTCCAAACTGTCTACCCAACAAATCTTATGCATATTTAGAAATTCGTGAATTGGCCAACGTAACTGTGAGGCATAATTGCTTGTGACAAATCTGAAAGAATTAGAACCAATCAATAGTCTTCTATTTTAGGGGAAAACACCAGTTAGTGGGATTGCCATGCTCTGAGCAAATCTCTAGGCTATTCCCTCACCTTTTTGGAACTAAAGTAATTTTATGGCATCCACTTTAAAAGATCCTTGGAATGACTCGTTCTACAACTCAAGTCTCGGCTTGGTCTTCATAATGTTTTTAAGTGGTCAAGATACATTTAGAAAGCACTGGAATCTAAAGATCCTTTACACTTATTAAGCTTGAGTTATGTGAAAGCAGATACAATAGACCAGAACACCTTTTGCAAGTGTTTATGGTCCAAGAAGTTAAAGCTTGCTTTTTGTGCTTTTAAACCTTTAGACTAACAGCAGAACAGGAGGAATTTTTATGATTTATTGTATCATTGCCTTTTCAAGCACTCTTTGCTTCATGTATCACTGACATGATAGAATGCAGTGGTTATCTCAGACCTGTTTTGGTGTAGGATGTCACTGCTGCTGACAGTTACAATTTCATTTGAGATGTCCCAAAACCATCAGTTAAATATATGGGCTTGAATTTTCAGAGAGACAGGAGAAAGTTAAGGGGTCTGCCTTTTTTTTTTTCTAATGGATTTACATGCATGCTATTTTATGAGTCTTTCAAAATCTCAAGTTTAGCCTCAGCTTCTCTGACTTGTTTTACTTCGTGATTTCAAAAGTCAAATATTAAAATAATACACAAGAAATCTGTCATTGCCTATTTGAAAATCAGTCTTTTGAAGGACTATATATTCTGCTAATTGCATATATTTTTATCATTCTTAAAAAAAAGATATTACCATTTAAGAATAATTGCCCTAATGATGAATTTCCATTTTTAAAAATTTAGTTTCAAACCATGTTTTAGCCCATGATGAATGCATTTGATTTTTTTAGAATTCTGGTTTTATTTTGTGAAACAAGATTTATAAATATTACTCTAATGCATTTTACAGACTTAGCAGTAAAAAGTAGGAAAACATTAAAGATGATGGATAACGCGATGTTTACAGTGATGATTAATAATTCTAATTTGGAGAGAATGTATAGAAATACATTTCTGTCTGTTGCAAACAAGCAGAATACAGACAGTGAGTCAGGAGGCAGTAGAACAATTTTGCATGAATCTCAGCTGACAGGAGGAAAAAGCCAAGCAGCAATGCAAGAAAATAGAAAGTGGCTCTGTGCCAGCAAAAACATTCTCTTTTACTAGTAGAACAGGTTTGCATACTGTGTGTATTCCTTTCAACTATGTAACACAAAATAATTCTGACAGAGGTTCAATGATATTAATCATTTTTTCTTTTTGGCCAAGACAAATTTGATTTTTACTTCATTTGGAGATGGAAATGGTAGTTGATCCCACCTGAGTGCATGATGTTGATCTAGCACACAGGAGGAGACCATTAGAGCATTTCTTTCTCTGCTTTTCAGAGGTTTCTTAATGGAGTGTTAAATAGTGTTTCGTTGTTTGTGGTTTTTTTAATTAAAATCCTTCTTGGTTAAAAAAGGGAAAAAAATGATTGCGTTTTTAAAAATAAAATAATTTTAACAATATGGTAATGGTAAATGCAGTCTTGTTATTTATGGATACTTTATAAATATAGTGTGCAGCTTCTTAGCATGGAAAATGAGAACCTGGCAAAATGGCTTTTGAGTTGTTAGCAGTTCATCCATTATTTGTCAATCCCTATAGAGGTCTGCTGCTGTTATTGTGAAAGAGTATTGTTTTTCTTCTTGCAAAAGGCAGCTACCTTGAGGATTTGTGGGGGCAGAGGGTACGTGAGCTCGTTTTTTGTTTGGGGGTTGGTTTTGGGTTGGGTTTTTTCTGTATTTTCAATTGTCTTCTCCAATAGTCTTCCTGATTTTCAGACACTGAAGGATAAAATATATTTTGCAGCCTCTGTTTTTCTGACACTTATAAGTCCAGAATTTTTCTTTCTTCTGGCTAAATAAAACTGATAAGACTAAGAGAAAGTAGGTCTGAAAGGGTCTTGCTGAGGGTTTGTCAAAATTGACTTGAGTCTCTCCATTGACTTTAGAAGGTAAGGCCCAAGGTGCTATGACATTTTTAGATGTCAGTGAAAATACTTTTTAAAACCTGACCAGAAAATTTCCAAGGTGTAACTTTTCAACATATACATGGAAAGATTTAGACCTGTATCTTAAAGTGGCAATATTCCCCTTTTAATTGATCCTCCTCTAGAAGAGTCCAATGAATCATCAAATAGATCAATTTTCTTTTGCCTTCTATCCCATTCAATGCCAGATAAATTTTGTGGTAGAGTTTTAGGGGGATTTTTTCCTAAAAAGTCCTTTAGTCAAACTAAGGTTTTGAAAAAGTCTAAGTAACTTGAAATTTATTAGGATACCCATTGTGGGGTATTTCAAAGATATGGATGAATATTGGATATTTCTTTACAGGATGTCAACTAATATTTTGGTCATAGCAAGAGTGACAGTTAGGGTAACCGTAATTTAACATTTTCGTTTACCCTGAGCCTTTAGGCAAATGGACTTAAACTTCAGGGGAATCCTGTTGCCAGCTTCTGATGTAGACGACTTACCTAGAAGTACTGAACGGAACCTTCTGTTATTTTACCTGATGTAAATTGTAGAACCAACCATTGTCTGAGTACCTTTCCCAAACAACAGTATCTAAATTCTGCTTTGATTAAGTTATGACTTTCTCAGATAACTTCTTACAGGGTAATTAAATCTATCTGGTTGTCTCTTTCACATTCATAATGTAAGATACAGAGAAAGCAGTTTGGAATAATAGACAAACTCCTCTTTCTTGAAAATGTGAAGTTCCTTGTTCAAGCTTTCTGAAGTCTTGCAGCTCTATAATAAGCTCCCTAAATGGACCTTGCCACCACTATGCATTATGCTGCAGTTGAATGTTGCCTTACAATATTCAGTTGATGAGAAAAGGAGAGGTTCTTGAATTAAGAAAAAAAAAAAAAAAAAGCCCGTCAGATAGCCATTTCATTCAGAACTTGCTGTCTTATGAAGAAAGCCCTGTCCTGGTTTCCTTTTACCATATACCAGTCTTAGAAGATTGTACTGCAAGTCTGAATGGTTTCTTTATCATTTTAGGAGTCAGGTCCCTACTTCAGGTTTCGTAAGTGATGTCATTATGAAATGACACAGTATCAGTAGTTCATGTGCAGGTGCGTTTATTGTGATGAGCTTTGCTGTTCAATAAACATGATGTATTTTTAGTCCCTATGATCTTTCCTGTATTCTAAGTGTGTTTTGAGCGAACACTTGTTTAATTTGGAAATGGATGTTCACGCTTTTTCCACATTTATTGACTAGTCTCCTACCATCCACATTCCTTCTCCAGAATTTAGCTGAAATTTCCCAATGATAAAATTCAAAGGTGTGGCTCAAATATGTGAACTTTGAGCTGAAAGCAGCCTTTCAGCTTTGTTACAAACTGTTTCCAAGTTTAAAGGAACAGTGTGTGTTGCACATTGTTGCTTTGTAAGAGAGATAGTAAAATTGGTCCAGTTTGGCCATACTTTCAAGAAGTTAAGTGTTGGAGCTCCAAACCTGCAAGGACATGTGCACATGCTTAAGTTTAAGCACAGCAGTAAGTTTGTTTGAAGTTAGTAACATGCCTTGTGTAGAACATTAATTACACACAATAAACTTTTGTTGGACTGCTGCATACGTCGGTGTTCCTGTCCATCTCCTCCTGCTTCCTACTGCATGAACTTGGGTTTGCCAATCCGTAACTGAGTCCGATGCAGGAAATGCATTTGTTCTCTTTTTTCTTTTCTTTCTATTTTTTTTTTTTCCCACCAATGGTAAAAACAGAGTTTCTTTTCTAGAAATCGGCATATGGTGTGCTTTTGAAAAGTCTCATGTTATTTGACCTCAGAAGTCTTTGGGACCATCAGTGTGTGTCAAATGCAGGTTTGTGGAGTTTCCCAACGTGTCTCAAATATTATAGGTTGTATATTGCTTTCAGAGAAATAATGTAGTAAAAATATCTGATAGTGAGATCTTCATCTTGATGTTCCTTTTGTTACATACTCTGTTCTAGTGAGTGACTAGGAAAAAAGGGGGTTTTGTTTTTGTTTTGCCTGGAGTCAAACAGGAGCATGCTGGTTAAAGGGATTCTGTGGGGGAGTTGGGCTGGAGAGGGCCTGAGGGAACTCGGAGAGACATCTACCACCAGCAGCTTGTCTGTGCTAGCTAATTATAGCTAGGGTACTGTTTACTTTAGTGGTATACTTCTTATTTATTAGTTACTTAGTTACTGCTTGCCTTGAAGTTACAGGCTTGCAGCCAGTTGCTGCAGGGGAGGTGCAAGAGGAAGGGAAGGGCATCGTCAGTGCTGCAAATCACGGCTCCCAACCTTGGCATGTTGTTTTTTTACTCTGGGTTTTTGGTATTTTTTTTAAATATAGACAGTGGGAAAGATGGTCAAAAAGAAAAGCAAACAAGTTAAAAATGGGAACAACTTAAGGAAATTTTTTAGTCTGGAGGGACTCTGCTGATAAAATTATCATGAGCATCTCCATCACTTATCAAACTGGGTTTTTTCCATTCTTTTCTTTCTATCTTTGGAGCAAAATCTTACTTTTTGGTATTTCTGAAGTTATGTTCACTGGAATAGAATTATGATTTTTGTACATTTTTAAACAAGTACCGCTTTATGGGAATCTGGAATTAGTTTTGCGGGGCAGGCAGTTTCTCTAACTGGTAAGTTAGTTTCATGTCAGCACTTTTCCAAGCATGACTGAATACACACATATTTCACATAGTTAACTAAAACTAAGTTAAACTTATAAAGATTGTGTATGGAAACCTGAGGTCATTTAAAAGTCCAACCCCTTAAGAATCAGACACCTAGACCATTGAACTGCTTTGGGAATCTTACCCTAATTCACACTCTAATTTTTTTTGGTGAGCTTCGAGCAGGGCCCAGGGATTAGCTATCTGAAGGAGGTAGTGCAATAGACCTATTTTCAATTATAGCTTTGCTTTTGTTATTCTGTGATCTTGTAATAATTAGCAAACAAAAGGACAAAGAACAGTATGCTGTATGGGAAGGTGAATGAAGAGAATTATGAGATTTTCTGCAACTGTTTGAAAAAGTATAATGTATCACAGATAGTATTTCCCATGGTTTAAAAGGATGGAAATAGTGTAGGCCTGTGCTGTAATTATCAATAAAAGATATTTCTCCAATATTTTTGAGCATAGCAGGCAAAGTTTCTATCTCCAAAGGAGAAGGTAGGGAATAAAAGGAGCACAACAGGTTAAACAGCCTTGGCCAAAGAAGTGAGTACCCCTAGGCAGACCAGCATCTCTAATCAGTGGTAGTGGTACTAGCTCTGAGGGGAGGGAAATTCAGGCTGGTGCTCTCATGTAACATTAAAAAGGACAAGCAGTCTGTCAGGGGAAGCAGTCATTGGCGTGGGATTTCTTCTCTTGATCAAAAAGACAGCAGCACTACAGCCTGCTTTATCTATAGGGGAGGTGTTGGCAGAGGGCATTTTTTTCCCAGGCCATATCACTGGCCTCTGTTACATTTTTCCCAAGCCATAAAAGAAGCCACCTACATTTCTGTCTTTAGCAAGGTTTCGTTAGTGCCTCTTTTTCTTCTTTTCATTCATTCTCGTTTTTATGTTGTTACATTTAAAAAAAATATTTAAGAAACATCTTTACAAAGCAGAAGGTGAGCTAAATTTGATGGACCGGGAAAATATGCCAGGTGCTTGTCTCCAAAGCCAAAATTAATTTTCTCATTTCTATAAGTAATTTTTTATGAATAACATAAAATGCTAGTCAGTACTTTATTTCCCCTTCCTTCCTTTAATTCAGCTTCATTCCCCTCCCCACCCCAACAACCTTGACAGCCATAAGTCTGTTGCCTTTTGGTAAAAGTCTGTTGCCAGAAAATTTTTATCAAAACTTATTATCCTCAGCTGTAGTTACAATGAGATGGGATTAATTTTATGCTGCTTTTGATTTAGCTTTTATCTTACTAAGTAACGGGACAAATCTCTAATGAAGAACTGCATGTACCGTTCCTAGCATTGTTGTCAGCTATGCAGGTAGTCAAAGTAATAAAAACTGCCAGTTATGTTAAAAAATTAAAGAAAAAAGCAACCAAGATTTCAAGTATTCTTTTCATTTCATAATATACCTTAAATAAGTTAGAACTGATATGGAAGGGCTTCCAAAAGAAGAAAATTAAAATTAAAAGTAGGTTTTCTGTTTGAAGAAATTGTAAACAAAAATTGCATCTTTGGAAATATTTGACATCAGTATCTAATTTCTTGCTTAAGAATCCAGAAGAATAATTATTATATTTACTTCAGAAAGGACTTTGCGTTCCAGTCTCCTATTAGTTACCATCTTGCCTATAGTGGGACATGTTTTGTGGCTTTTCTTGGTTGAAGGCAAAAAGAATTACAACAGGTGATCTGATTCCATCTGAGAACTTAACTTTCAGTTTTGAGCATTTGCCAGTGTCTAAATCACTCTAGATGTTAGAAAGCTCTTAATGACGAGTATCCAGAGTAAAGTCTTAAGTAACAGACTAAAGTCTAATCTGGTTGTTGACTCTGGTCTCTAAGTAATCAAATCTATAGATTGTGTATATTGTGCATTTCAGTTTAACATCTGATCAATTTGCAGCAATTAATAAAGGTTAAGAATATGTAATGAATATTTTAATGATTTTTAGTTGACGTTTCTTATATTTACTTGAGACTCCAACATTCCAAGGGTATTTAGAAGTCTCTACCTCAATCTAGTTTGTGGCCCATTAGTTGATGTTATTCACAGTGTTTATTTTAGCTATAGTGATTAATAAGTCAGTTTGACCTATTGGGGTTTCTTTTCTACAGTGCCATATATTAAAAATGTAATGTAATCCATAATTCAGCTTCTTAGCCGATGTTGAGCAGTAAATCCTGGTTGGTCTAAAGCCAAACGCATTTTTTACACTAGCTCTACTAAGATACAAGGTTTTCTGGACTTTAGACAACTTCTACAAGGTTATATATTGCCTTTTAAGCCATTTATCCTGGTGATCAAGTCCAATTACTTTTTAACATAATTTTCTGTATTTCTGCCCTTACTGTGTAAGTGTTACATACTGCTGTAGTAAATTGGTTAAATTGTACTAAGTGCGTGGGTGGGAGATAGCAAAGCTGTGTTTCTGCTTGAGAAAATGTTTCTCCAACTATAGATACTACAACATTAGATTTTTACTTATTTAAATGATGAATTTAGCATAGAATCTTCCAGTTTCAAAATAGTTCTCTAACAGGGCGATATCATCTCTGAGTTATCTCATTAAACTATATATTTACTCATTGCTTTTTAAATGAAATGTGTAATCATATAAACCTTAACAAATATTATCTAGTTTTTTAGGGCTTTCAGAGGTATACTTTTATTGCCAGCATACAATTGGTATATCTGAGTAGCTCTTTTCTGAAGAATTATGATTTGTACTGAATTTCTGATACAATTTTCCTCCAGGAAAACAAGGAAAAAAAAAAACAAACCCACAACAACAAACCAAAAGCAACTCATTAGCTTTTCTACCCTCTTTGCTCTCTCCCTCTCAAGACAAAGCTACCTGACTTATGTCTGGTTGGAATGAGTATCACGTAAAGCAGACAAATCAAGCTGTGTCAGATTAATCCTCCTTAAGCGGCTTACACTCCAGTTGCATAGAAAGACACCGTAACGTGGTGAAGTTGTTCAGAATTGACACCAAACTAGAGATTGCATATCAAAGAAAATGCTTTACCTACCTATTCTGAAGTCTACCCTTTAGTGTGAATTGTTCTTCTAGATCTGATAATAGAACACTTCTGGCTGGCTGTGCCGTATCATCTTGACATTTGGACTACAGATACATGAGAAGCATGTCATGTTAACAGAACGCTACAACAGTCATACTTTGTCTCAATTGATGGGGGAATTGCAGCATACAGAGTAATTCATGTTGACAGTAAGAACTTGCAGATAGGCAGCCTAAAATGGTGAAATCATTACAGAAATTTATTTAACTGGTTGAACGGCCATAGCAGATTGGTTGAGCCAGCCAAATCAAAGAGAGTCTGAAGGAGATATCTTCTCAACTACAATTTTTAAGATTAATTTATGGCTGCATTATATATCTTTGAAATAAATATATTTTTATCTTTGACTGCATATACTAATATCAAAGTTAAAAATAATTGATAAAGTGCTAAGTACATTTTAAAATCTCTGTTTTTCACATATATAAAGGTATTATTTTCATGGCTAAATTTTGAGGAAGAATATTGAAGAAGATAGCCATTTAATTAAATTAAAAGTCAATGGGTTGATTTTCATATTTTGTTCTTCTTAGAATAATGTGTTACCAATTTAATGAATAATATAATATCATATCTTGTTTTAAATAACTCACAAAATGTGTTCAGATTGCTTGTTGTTCTGTGGTTTTAAATCTCTTATCCATGACAAAAATCAGATTTTTGTCTACAGAAATTGAATAAATATGAGGGTTTACGGGAGGAGCTGCCTCAAGTATTTAAGTAATACTATTTATTAAGAATCTTTTTCTATTTCCTGTTTATTTTTTTTATTTTGCAAGCTAATACTTACTTTTCCTACTTACACTTTAAGAGTGTAAATTCCTGTGAGGTATGTTACCTGCAGCATTATTTTACCTAGTTAAGAGGGATGTGGCAACCTGGGTCCGTAAGTCTAATGCAGTGGCATCCTCAGGTCAAGAACAAGAGGGATGATGTTTTGTCACTGCATTTTGTTGGCCGGTTGAGCTAGCTTCTTTTGCCTAAGTGTGACAGTCTAAGCTGTCTTCCTGCAGTTTTTTGTTCATACAGGACAATGGTGGCTTCAAATGAGAGAGGGAAGCCTGTTCATCTGGCAATATTTATGATGCATTATTATTTTTCTCCAAAGCACCTCATTCCACAGCCAACCCTATTTTTAGAAGCAACTGGCTAGAAAAGAGAGGTCTGCTAACACCTCCTGTTCCCAACCTTAACCAAACGCTAACCAATCACCTACATTTATATATTTTCTTAGAACTTAATTTCAACAAGTTTTAGTCATACCCTCTAGGATCTCCGTAATACAATTCCGTAGGTACAGCAAATTCTTCAAATCGCCGTTAGCAGCAGAGCACTCAGGCATGTTATAGACTTTAAGCACGAGAGACCTAAGTCTGCAGAGAGAAATGTGCTTTGAGTATTATCCATATAAAAAAAAAGAGATATCCCAAACTTTGCATTTAAAAATCTTTCTCTAAAGTGGCTCTTTCAGTATAACTGCTGATGTGCGTTGGCATTAAACGATTGTACAGAGAGTGCTCTGTAGCACAGCAGGGTGGGAATTCTTCCATTGTCAGTCTGGCTCGGCTTCTGTCTGTGGCTTACTGCAGTTGACTTTATCTTATGTGCTCTTATCTTGTTCATTGCTATTCATAACCCATACTTTTGTGAAGATGGGCCTTTATTCATAAGAAATATTTGCCAAGTTCCTTGTTCCTTTATGTAAAGGAACAATAAATAGTATTTGAACATATATACCTTTGATTTGTTTTCATTCTCAGTTTAATTATACAGTGTGTGTTTTAGACATATGTCTGATTCTTGTCTTGGATTAATTTGCCTGTGCATGTTAAGCATGAAAAGAAAGAAAGCAAAACCAGTGCTGCCTTCTAGGTAGGTGGATATTTTGGGCCATCTCTATGTTCTGATGATAGGCCTGCGTTAGAAGAAGGTAATAGCCAGATGGTTCTCAGTTTCTGGATAATTTAGGGAAATCATCTCCAAAAACGTAGAAGGTGAAAATTTGGCAAATCCTCAGGTGTGAGAAAAGATGTCTCTGGCATTTGACTCCGCTCCTCTTTTCCCCATTTATTATCCTAACTCCTGCTATGTTTCGTGTTCAGTTGGGGGAGAAAAAGGATGATTGCGTAGTGGAGTTAGGTTGCAGTAAGCAAGTGGAGAGCATCAGATACAATTTTCAGTATCTTCTGCTAATTTGTATAAATTCTGTCAGCTAGAACTAAAATGTTCCAAACATCTTCCTTCAGTTCTTCCACCAGTTGCAGTTGAGCTGACCTATGTGATAGGTAAGGATAAGTAATTACTAAGAATTCACAAAGCAAATGAAAGGTCCGTGGTTCTGGGATTGCCACTCTGATACGCTGCTGCACAGGTACTGTTCAAGGATACCGTTTCTGATTGAAATCTCTTTCCACTTTGTATGAAAGCAGCATAATTAATCAAGTTGTAATGAATTCGAGTACTGCCAGTTTGTCACCTCAAGAGAAAAGTTACCAGAGTAGGCTGAAATCCAATTGAAAATATGGTTGTGATTAGTATTTAAAGAACTGTTTTGATATGTATAGTGTAACAGTAGACACCTTTTGATAAGGTTTGGAATTGTGTGTTGTATGGCTTCAAATATACCTCCAAAAATAAGTAGAAGGTGATCCAAAATTCTCTTGCAGATTTAAAATGAAAAAAAATAATACTGTTTTACAATTCATTTTTACAGATTGGAAAGGGAATACATCATATCTAGGTGAGGAGTCTGCAGCTCTAAATTTCATCTGATTTGTATATTTAGTTTTGTCTTTATCAACAAAAATCTCAGCTCATTTCAGTGGGAAAGTGGAGTCAGGCATAATCTCTTCACTCAAAATCAAGAATCACCAAACAAAATGTTGTTTTGCCTTGTGGTTGAAGTTGTTACTCTTAGTGGTCTCTTACAGGCGTCATTTGAACAAAGGTGATGGTGTTGGTGCTGTGCACGTTTTACATGATGGGAGATTTATATCGTTATTGGTGGTGCTGTTTCCAAATGTCAGTGCTTTGTTAAGTCCTGTCTGTAGTTCCGTAGGAAAAATTCTAGGGGTGTTTTTCTTGAACAACAACAAAAAAAAAATCAAGTTTTAGGCATTGCTTTATTTGCTTAGATGATTTTTTAAATGGTTTTTATTTATATTATTGGTGTAGATGGTATATTAGCCATGGCTGTTTTCTAGGACTTCAAAAAGACAGTTGCAGTGCAAGCAACTACGCTAGTTGCCATCTGTGTGACTTCTTATGGAGGTCGCCTCTGTGAAGTTCTGACGGTGGAATGGCTCGTGCAAGTGCACTCACTTCAGACAAAATCAACTGGATTATTCTAAATAATGTAAATAGGTGGTATGGCTTCGACAGGCTGATATTGCCTGGAGTGAATTAGGGAGCACTCATATGAGCTACTCTGCTGGCAGATCTTCAGGATAATAACTTCAGCAGGGGGCAGTGAGGAGCAGCTGGGGGGCATAAAGCCTTTGATCAGCACAGCTGGATCCAAAGCTAACATCTGTCTATAGTCTTAGACTCAACACTTTTGTTAATACTGTGAGCTGTATTTGCATTTGTTAGATTATTTTGGTAACAGTACTTCCCTGTCTCTAGTGTTCCATTTCTTTCCATAATCCCGCCTTACAGCAAAATCAGTATTGGCAATTCGGAAGAAACAGAACAATTATCTTCATGTAACCCTTTAACAATTATTAACTTTCCTATACTTTCCTAGCAATGGTTATATGTGTAAGTCTCAGTAAAGAGCAGCTGTGAAATTAAAATACAGGAATTAGAGGAAGAAGCTGTTTAGTTGCACTGCAGTTGCCATCAAAGAGCGTATATACTTACTCTTTCTCTGAACTGATGAGAAGGAGCCCATGTGCCCATATACTCAGGATATTTCAGGTTCCTACAGTCATGAAGCTCCTCTGTGCCTGTGAGGAAGTGAATGGCTGATGGGAGGACAGGAGGTTTGTATTTACAGGCCAATGCATGCTTGACCATAACAGAGTTGATTATAAACATCCTTATGATAATTTAATGACAATTTGAAGAACGCAGAGAGGTGAAGCTTAGATTGTACAAAGCGACATTGTGAAGCAGCAGTCTTGATATCTATGAAGGTTTCCTACATATATTTATCCATATCTTTCCCTTTTCTTATATGTTCTCTATATGCTTCAGAGAGACAAATCTTGTAAACATTTGCTTCTTTTTGGCGTGGAATAATAAAGCAGACAAGTGTCACATGAATGATTGTGACACTTGTACAAATGTCTGTGAGCTCAAACAGGACAGGCAAATTATCTTTTAACCCATTAGCTAGAGCTGTCTTAGG
>JAVSBS010013726.1:20637-35723 GCA_033124195.1 Coracias cyanogaster | reverse complement strand
AATCTGAGACTTGTAGTGATGGCTCCTAAGTTTCTTTCAACCTCTCTGAGAAAAGCAAAGCACCTGAACTGATGGGTCTAGAAAAAGAGGCTGATGAACAGTAGCTTTTGCAGGACCCACAAGTTGTGGAGGGCAAGATGCAAGAGGCTGCCTCCCAAGGAAAGGGAGGAAGAACTTAGGAACAAAATATTAATGCAATCCAAATATAGAGATTATATCCCCGAATAAGTTTTAGCCTGTAATGTATATTTTCCTTAAGGATCAAATGTAGTGAAAAATTTTATTACTCAGAGTTCCTCTGTATCTAGAGGGACTCCATTTGGTTTATAAGTAACACATTAAGTATAGCATATGATCTTCAAAGTATACATGAAGGGCTAGATAAAACTGTATACGATTTTTGTTGGTGCTAATACTGTACAATCATTAACTTTACCTGTATTATTCTTTGATGATGCTCACGACCCTCAATGATTTGAAGCTGGGTGCTTTGTACTGCTCCAAATCATTAGTGCATTATAAGCAGGAGTTTATAATAACCTACTTTTTGTTTCACTAAATTTAAAAGAAGCTTTGTTAATTTTGACAACAAGTGGAAAAACGCAGCAGTGAATCTGTTCTCAAGTGATATACCTTAGTATATGGAGGATCCTGTTGCGAAGAACTTCGAAAATAATCATGGTTTATTAGCTGCACAGTCTTTTCCCCTTTGTTTCTATTCATTTAATTTAAAGTGAAACAACTCAGCATGCAAAACTAAAATTAGCTGCAAAAAAAGGTGTAAGTGAATAAACAGGCAAATCCATTAGAGTCGATGGGTTATTGGATCCCTTGCCATTCCTCAGATGGCAGCCTATTAAAAGTGGTAATGTCTGCCTCCAGCATGGCCTTAAGGCAAGAAAGAAGGCCAAGACAGGCATATTTCACATGCATCAGACACAAGAATTAAATAGACCAATGTTCCCTAAAAGACTGAAGTACATCTCTTTCTGACGTTCATCTCGGGCAAAAATTCATTGATCTCAGTATGTCCCTTGGCAATTATAAAATATTAAATCCAAGTCACACTTTTCTAGTTGGCTTAATTTTTTCTCTATTCACAGCTTTCTATTTGATCAATTTTAACAAGTTAGGAATAGCATCTAATAATAAAAACTGCAGAGTGAAAAAGTTTGTTCATTTGACATTCTTATATTTTTGTATTTAATCTTTAGACCTGCCTGTCATTTTATTGTGTTTTAAATAAATTTGCACACTAAATACATGAAAAGAATATGTATTTATACACACAAAAACCCCCTCCCTGTCTCCTTTGAATTCACAGTTTCTTTTTAAAGCTGGATACTTTTATGTGGCCATGGTGTTGTGGTGAAATCTGTATTTTAAAGTGAAATATGTGTAGTTAATCACCATTGTTTTTCCTAGTGTCAGACAGTAATTATTTCTATATCATGTTTCTCTTACTCTGTCAGGCTGGAAAATGTAATATTGGTAGAACCTTACTTCTGAATTACTACTTACATGAGCATTTTTTTGTTTTTTTTTTAAGCAAAATTTGGTTTTGATTGTGTAAATACCAGTCAAGTAGCAAAGTGAAAAATAACCTGTCAGAACCTGTATCTATTTTAACATAAATATGGAGATTTGTAACATACAGTACAGCAGAGCAAATGTATTTCCTGGTCGTTGTTGCTGATAAGAGACTAATTTGGGGGCATTTTTCTCCATACAGGCAGTCTACCTGTTGTGTTAGCTTGTTCCCTTTCTGCTTAGCATTGTCATCTGGCTGGCACACTTAAAACCTTCCTTAAATAAGCTCATTCAATGGCCAACAGCTATAAGCAATCTTGGCTGAAAAGATGGCAAAAAGAATGCTCAGAGTCTTGGTTGGCTTTCAAAAAATGTCAATTTTTATTATTTACTATCAAAAAAATTACCCCCTGGAAAGGTGGAGGAGGCTAACCAGTAGGTCTTAAATTTTCTGAAAAGTCAAGTTTAAGATTTTGCTTTACATTTTGGAAACAAGACTCTGTTGCTATGTCGCTATGTTTATAAGCTGCTTAATTATTTTTTTTGTGTAAGAAAAGATACTGTAAGTATTCAATGAGATAGAAAAAAAGGAGCATGGCTGCTCGTGTAGCTCCATTAGTATAAATGGAGAGAAATCCACTTGCCTGCTTTTAAGCATGGACAGATGGGATGTATATTCTGTGACTTTTCAATTGAACTTATAACCTGGAAAACATTCCCATCAACATTGAACCCAGCGTGTGTAAGATTAGGTTTCCTATCTGTGTTTATAGTCCTCAGCACAGGTTTGGATGGACTTGCCTGAGTTGCAGGTTCCTGGGTGGCCCCGGGACATGGACCAGCTCACTCTGATGGCTGCACTGAGATCTCTGCTTGTTAAAACGAGGATATTAGTACATCTTATCATCCATTCTTTTATCTTTTTTTTGGTTGGGTTTTTTTGGTTAGATTGCTAATTGTGCTCATCCCTTGCTGTGCCTTTGTACGGTGTATATTGTAAGAGAGCTCATTTTCAGACGGGGCTTAAAGGTGGGTATCGTTACTAATTGACCAGCATCCACCTCTCCTACCTGTGACTAACAAAGAGGTGTGGGTGTAATGCAGGATTCAGGGAATACAGGAAAACTGTATTGGTGACCCAGAATCCCCCTAGCTGTAGAGATTTCTTTTTTTCTCCCTTTTTTTCATAGAAATTGGGATCCGGGCATATAAATGTCACTTCAAGAGCAATGTTACTTAGAACCATATTGAGTCTTGAAAAAATGCAGGTATAATTTTCCCCTTTTAAAAAATTAATTTTTTGTTCTTCTGGATAAGCTACTGTTTGAAAAAGAGCCACTACAGTATAACCTAGACTAAAATGTTTGTGTGTACATCTCTTCACACGCACATATAGAGCTGTATGTGTGTGTATATATAGTATTTCCTGGCTATGTATCTGGTTTACTGTCTGCCATTGGATATAGCATTATAAACTATCTCAAACATGGCTGAGGTTAATCTTAATGAAATTAGAGCAGTTGTGCTCTGTGATTGATGATTGTTAGTTGATGGAGTAAACTGGATCTTTCCAAGTTCCAGCATACTACTTGTTAACATATTCTCTGTAATGGTGGTTTTGTTGAACAGCCAGCTCACCTTTATGACCAGCCAAATTTGATTTCCATTTCTTAATAGTCTGACACGTAATATGTTATTTATTGAAACCACGATTCTAATTGACATTTTGTCTTAAGTAAGCATTAGTACATTGGATTCAAATGGTACTTTTGTTCAAAATACTGTTTCTTTGAGTCCCTGCTGCCATCAACCAAACACTCTTGTGCTATTTATCTCACCTGCCCTGAACATAACTCTAGCTTGTTTGTCATTGAATTTGTAAATTGCAGAACTGGATTTGTTTTTGAAATCCACTTAAAATGCCGCATTTCAACAAAATGAGACAAAGTAAGAGCATTTTAACTATACCTATTCTGAATGTTTCCTTGACTTCACATGATATGAAAAACTACCCTTCTCTAGCTAGCAGTTGTATTTTATTCTGCAAAAATAAATACAGCCTTTCTTAATTTTCTTTTTAAATTCTTTAAACATAAATTAATGATAGCATAATCAGTTTTCTGGCTGTTTACATTTTTTTTTCCTAGTTCTGCATCATGATATTCTTGTACAGTAATATCATAATATGATGCTATGATGCAAAAGTAAAATTAATAGCTGTGAAAAGTGACAACATGCTGCTGTAAGGATGTGCAGTATTGTTTATTAAAATGATCCTGTTTAAAGAACGTTTTACTGAACTTCATTTTTGTTGAACTGCATACTAATTTTAAAGGTCAGTTTGGTTAGTTACCATAGTAGTGACCTAAAAATAACCTTTCTAGTGTACCTGTATATTTCTGATCTGTAGTGTTAGCATTCAGAAATGTTCTTTCCCTTAGAGTTTCAGCAGCTAAATAAGTTGCAACCCCTTCAGCTATACTCATAAAAATTTGCTTCCAGACAACATGGTCTGTTTATTGTGTAATAATCGAAATGGCACTAAATTGCAATGATTGCTGAACACTTAGGAATTGCATTAACCACTTAACTGCTAAACTATTTTCCATTTTCTTCCTCACTGTGAAGTATTCTATTGATTTTCCTCTTAGTTAGAGCTGCTTACTCAACCTCCGAGATGAACAGAATATTTTAGTAGCCTCATACACTGTCATATTTTGAGGCAATCAGCAGTGACCTTGGCTAAGAATTTTCTAGATTTTTTTTTTAAAAGCTATCAAGCAAAATAGCTTGCAGTGCATAGCCTTGAATCGTTACAGAAAACAGAGGGAAACAAACCAGCTCTAAGTGAGTTTAAAAAAATCATATGGGGGATTAAATCTTTCTTTTCCTCTATATTAGATGGGTTATTTCCTATTACTTTTAATACATTGCTGTGAAGACATAGTAGTTAATAGTTATGAGGCCTTATCCAGGGACTTAATTGTAGCCTTTAATGTGGTGCTGGGAGTGTAATTAAAAATCTAAATACAGTGATAGGTGAAGAATTTTAGTAGTGTAATTGTTTTCTATGGAGATATTGATAATTTTTTGTTCTAGCTATTCTTTAACTGAGGTAAAACAGGCAAACGTGAGCCATATCAAACTTTAAAGCTGCATGATGATGGCTAGCTAAACCAGTTTTGTTTCCAAATATTTCAGTTGAAAATTGATTTCCTCTTTGTCCCAAAGATCTATGGAGATAAATTCTGGTCTTTTTTGTTTCTGAGAAAACTTGTCAGAAAAAGCAGAGAGGGCTTTGGGTTTTGTTTTTGTTTTGTTTTGTTTTTTTAAGCAAAACCTTTCTGAAATCTTGCTGCAGAAAAGGGGGAAAGGCTGATACAGGTATGGAAGAGTTAAATAGAAATTGAGCGGGGATGCTGGGGGGCAGCAGTGCTGCAGAACATAGCAGTGTTCGTGCGAAGGCAAGTCATTTCCCGAAACACTGCAGACACATGGCCTCAGGCAGTCTAAAACCTTTGGAGACCAAAATGGCTCGCAGGAGTTAGAAGTAATAAGGTGTTTTTCCCTTCTTTCTCCTTCACTGAAATTCTGTAAGGTTGCTATGCATTACCAAGGAACAATGCCACTATTTTTGTGTTTTATATGGGTATTAAGATCCATTACAATTTGACATTTTTAAGATTGGTTATCCTGTAGTTTGGTGTTAAATTGAAGTTGTTTGTTTTGAATTTAATTCTTTCATTTTTCAAAGGAAAAAAGGCAGTACTGCTGTGCTGATAGCTTACTGAAGTATGCCAGGATTTGATGTTTGAATTGAATGTTTGCTATCCCAAAATCTAGGCAAAATTATCTGTAAAAGAGTCTTGGGCTGGGGGGCTTTTAATGTGTTGGGTTTTTTTTAAGTCTGAAAGATGCTTTTTGGCTAGCTTTTCACAATCAGATTGTAGAAGATAATTGCACATGTACTATCTTTAAGGCATACTGTTTCTGGGATTATTTTTAACACTGTTACACTTCCAAGATGTATTGTGCTTAATGCAACCTGCTTATGATTATTATAACCTTATACGTTTGCAGCAGCTAAATAAACTCTACATCAAATAAATTACTGCAGCAATGTTATTAGGCCGGCAGCAATTTTAAGGACATCTGTTAACTCTTTTTCAAATGCCCTGTCCTTACTAGTTTATTCCAAACATTTCTGTTGTTAATTACTACTTAAGTACATGGAGTAGTCATTCAGACATAGCTGTGAAGACCAGCTGAGGAGGATGATACAGGTTTAGGTCCCATCCTTAGCCTTGCTCTGAACGCTGCACTGAGGGGCAACCTGTAGCTTATTGTTTTAGGGTAAACACAGGTAAATCAGGACGGAGCAATGGATAACTGGCATCTCTTTCTGTTACTGTAGTTACAGCAATAGTCATGGCTCTAGCCAGGGAGACTTCATCTCAATCAGCAAGGCACAGTCTGAGCAACTTTCCCCACTTAGGCCCTAGAAGTCTAACTTCTTGCTGCTAGAGCTGGGGAAAAAAATTGCAATGAAACTTTCTCTGTCAGAATATATTTTTGTCAAAGATAAAATGTTTAGCAAAAATACATCTGTTTCAAAAACCTATTTGTCAAGAAGGTTTCTCAGCTCCAAGACGACATTTCTAGTGAGAAAGTGAGCCTATTGCCGAGTGGTTGCAGCCCAGATCTGGGAGATGAAAGATGAATAGTGCCTTAGCCACTGGGGTGACGAGTCTCTCTGCCACTCATGTTTGTTATAACGCAGAATGAAAACATTGAGAATTGAAATGTTTTCCGGCTTAGTCTTTATTATGTGGTAAAATGTTACACATTAGAACCCAGTTCATAGTTCTTTCAAAAAGAATTTCTTTCCATTTGAAATTCATGTGAGACCAGAAGGTGTTTTGCTGGCTGGCACCAAGAGAGGCCCAGGTCTCATCTTCACTTGTAATTTAGTGAATTGCAGATACTTCGTCATTAAAACAAACAGGATGCTGTTTTTCAAAGGTTTCAAGGAACTTAGGAGCAACCCTAGTAAATTAAAACAAACAAGTGATAATAAAAGGACATGCAGAAATTCTCTATAGACAGTGTCTAAAAGGTTTCTGTTGGGAAGTTTGCCAGAATAGTGTGAATGCATGTAGCTTTTCATCAGCGTTGTAGGAAAAATAGATGCAAAGTAAGGAATACTCCATAAGCATGTTTCGTTTTTGTCATCTGAGCAATGTCTGATTTTCAAATTACAGTCTTGCCTCTCAGTGCAAGGGAAGCAAACCTATAGTATATACTTAGAGTATTGCCAGTGCAGGTATTTTCTCTCGCTCATTACTCCTGCAATTCAGTTAATCACAAAGTGCATGTAGCTCATTGCAGTGTGTGAGGCTGTGGAGGGTCACAGCTCGGATAGAAACCTCTCGTTAAATGATTCACCTGCAAACAGACTGAGCGACCAAAGATAGGACTAACTGCCTGCAAGTGTCCAAGTTCCAGTTGTGTGATGGTATCCTCTCCATTGTCCTCGTTCTCCTTGGTGAGACCATGGCACCCAGGTGGAGCGCTTGGCACCCAGGTGGAGCGCTTGACCTCTGGTGGCAAAGCCCAGTGTTTCTCACCAGCCCCGGCCTGTTTCTCCCAAAGCAAGATTCCCACACATGCTCCCTAGTGTCTGTCAGATAAGATCATGGGCTGGCCAACTTTTATTTATGGGCCAATGAATTATGCAGCTGGGGTAATTAGATGTTTTTGTTTTGTGAAGCAGGATTATGCTCCTCAGGTGCCAACCTAGGAAAGTCTGTGAAACTGAATAATAAAAGTCATTTTTATGCAGAAGTGGAAATATTTGAATACAAAAGGAAGGGTTGGGGGGGTGGGAAGCTAATGTCCTTATGTATTTGGAGAGGAAAACCGAAGTGTAAACTCTAGTTGTTATCCATTGAAGCTTTTATTTCTCTTTCATCGTGTAGGGAAGGAGGAGGCTCTTTTAGCATGAACTCAAAAAGAAAATAAGTACTGCTCTCTTCCAGCAAGTAGAGCTATAAAATACAGATGCTTTTGTGTAGTTGGAAAACATGTATGGAATTATATATGTATATTCAGGGACTCTGTATTGTGTAACAGGACCTGATTACAACTAAATTCAATATTCTTTAATTAAATGATAGTTTCCATGATATCCTTCAGTTGCATATTTCGAAAGACATTTGAGGAGGCAGACTATATGTAGTTTTGACTTCTCTAACCTCCATGCCTTATGTTTGTGCCTCAAGATAACATTGAATAACATATTTAAACTACTCATGTGTGAAAAAGCAAAATTATATCTCATGAACTGATTTCTTCACACATTCAAAAATGGAATTCCCCTTTTGTTCAGATAGTGAAATCAGAAGGGAAACAATGTAGAAATGATAGAAAAGATATCAAAATGGAGATGTGAATACTTTTAATGAGAAGGGATTTTACTGTTTTTAAAAGTTGAATCATTTTGCAATTCTTGTACAAATGTAGTTTCATTGTGTAGGCATTAGTCTGGTTCAGTTGATATTGAGTCAGAAGTTTACTGAGCTGTTATGATTTAATGTTTTGAGCTGGATATTGTAAAATAGTAATTTAGATAAGGATTAGATATTGTAAAATAGTAATTGGTGATAATAATATTTGATTCTTTTTCAATTTTCTCATCCATAAGAACTAGTACTGTCAACTGCTAATGCATTATTTACTTACAATAAAAACTAGAGGTACATACATTATTGTGGCTATCATTAGTATTTATTAAATATATATTTATGTTTTCCATATGTCTATGTGTATGTAGCAGTTTTGTATGGGTATGTATAAATTATACCTAAGCCACTATATTTCATGGATTTTAATTACTGCGTAGCTATTCTCTGAATTTTTGTAAACAAGGCAGACTTTAAATTTGAAGGCAGTCTACCAGATGAGCTGCTCTGGCAATCCCTCAAATTAAAGCATAGACTTTCGAACTTCAACATCTATATGAAAAAGAATTTGATGACAAGGGATGTAAGTCTTTAAAAAAAAAAAACAAACCAAAAAAAACCCCTCACACCATAAAAGACCCAACCCAAACAAAACACGAAACCAATCGAAAAGAATAATAAAAATTTCAAATGTCCACTCTTGATTTACAGAATCTGCCCAGTTTTCCAAACTTTGGGGAATAACTTGTGTTTATTGCATTAAAATTAGCATTTTATTTTTCAATATGATGCTACTATTTAGTTTTCATGGGTACACAGGCAGCAAGATATTAAGGTGTTACAGTAATGTTGCTGTTTGTGCAAAAGTCAAGTTAGACCCGATCTGCTTCATAGTGTGAGTTGGTTAGAGACTGAGTCAAGCGCTGTGGAGAACATTGCTAAAAACCTGAAGTTTGCTCTTGGGAAGTATTGAGTCCACTGTAGTTCCACTGAAGGGTGGTGCATTTTTCTAAATAAGAGTTTGATTGAAACAAAGTACTTTATCAATGAGTATGTAAAGAATAAGGCAGGATCTTAAGCAATATTTTTCAGAATACAGAATGTTCTAGTTACTGATTTGTCTTAACTAGGAAAAAAAAAACTAACCTGTAGTTTTGGAGGAATTAATTCCTTAAGACTCTGGCCAAATTAAGTCATCTGGGGAGCAGTGAAGGCTTCTGAAGAGCAGCATATAATCCAGTCATCGGTTCTGCTGTAATCTCATTTTAAAAAGGTAAGTAGAAGCCAAGATATGAGAACTGTGGCAGTTAGTGGGAGAAGCTGATACGGTGTTATCGAGGTTAGAGTTCAGATAGAACAGATGGTAAAATAGTTATAACCTACAGTACCATATGTTACTGCCACACGCATTCAGGTAGCACATTATATGTACGGTGTGGAAACATCAGTGGTCCTAACGCAGGTTTTTAGAAAGACCAAAAAAGCTCTTGAAAAATTGATTTCATAATTTCAGGGCAGATTAATGAGAAAGCCATACTTGGTTAAACTGCACAACAGAACTTACTATTGCAGAAAGGGATACAAAACATTGGGCATGTCATGTAACTGTGTCTTTTCTAATTCCAAAAAAGCTAAAATGAAGCTTGTATTTCAGGAAGTCTGTTTCAGGCTCATTATACTTGAATTTCTAGGGAAAGTATTTAAAGAAAAAAACAAATTCACAGCACTTGAATTCAGACCATTAAAAACAGGTTATAATTTGATTAATGATTTTTGTAACTTTTAGTCAGGGGCCAGATTTTCCGAAGAGCATGCAATCTTGTTAAGGTGCCAATGAAGGGATAATTTTCTCACTGGAAACAACTGGAGCTTCACTGGATTAGAGTAGTTCAGAAACTCTGACTCCTGATCTGTAATCTCTGCTGTTACTACTCAGATGCTTTTTATAGAATCTAGTCCGATACCATAAAAATAGGAAGGTAGAATACAGGAAAGAGAAAAAGGGGTTAATCAAGTCAGAAGTACTGGGAGAAGTGGAATGGTAGCAAAGAAGAAAAATGAAGGCAGAGAGTTGTGATTTGGAGTGGTGCTAAAGAGCCTCTGGGCTTGAGATTCATCTCGCATTTTATAATGCTCATGTTGTGTTGTATCATAATGCGCTTGCTCCTACTAGAGCTCGCTGTTCCTCCTCTCTTATTGCCAATGGTAAAAATAGGCCAGTAGCATCATTCCATACTATTGAGCGCGTTCTGAATTCCATGTTGTTCTTTCACTTGCCTCTCTAATTAATTTAGTAATTCTCTCCAGTGTGTGTGCGTGTGTACGTTGGCGTATGTCTGCTCGGTTGCCCTCTTCCGTCATCTGTTCGAGTTCTCACGTTGCTGATGATTGGTTGTGCCAGCTCCCTTCCAAAGACAGGGAATATATTACATTCCACCGCCTTTTGTTTAACTTTGCCAAAAAAGAAAAAAAAATCTCATCACAAGCCTCTGGTTTTGGCTACTACTTTGGGAAAGGGTTTTCTTGTGTAGTTGCAGCCCTCTCTTTATCTGATCATGTTTATTTTATTTTGGGAGTAATGAGATATGAGAGACTTGTCATAAACTGACATTGATCATTGTCAACTGTCGGGACCTGTTAGTAATAGCTATTCAATATGTATCAGATGATTTATGGAATTAGGTGATTTTGTGTCTGTCCTAGACTTATTTCCTATCATATATTAGTATATCAGTATGTGTTTTGAATGGAGTTGTTTGTAATGGAGCCTTTGGTTTTTCACTGTTTTTTCTTTAAATGTATTTGAAATAATTAGTAACTATATATATTGGTTTGTTTGGTTTTTTTTCTTTCTAGTAAGGGAAAGGTGGTGACAGCTGTGATGCTTGTTAATTCTTCTTTTCTTGAGGTAGTCGGAGTGGTATCCAGACTTACTGGGGTAGTGAAGATGAGAAGTTAACAATATAATTAAGAGTAGTTTTAACATCTGGAAAAAATATAGTTTTTCCTTTACCATATCTCTTCCATGATCATGTGAAGACCAAAGAGATTATTTTATTTTTAGGTATTTATATGGATTGCTCAGTCATTTTGTTACAACAAGATACAGTTGGTAAAGGATCCTTCTGAAAGTTTTTGTGATGCATTTGATCACACTTAATAAAAAGGTGGGTCTAGGATAATTGTGAGAGTGTGAAAAAGTTAACTTTACAAAAAAAACAAGTTTGTGTTTTTTCAAATGGCTTTAGCTTGAAATTTAAGGTTTATTCTCTGTTGTCGGCTGTGTTGAATATAAGTGTCTGAAAGGTTGTTTGCTATGTGTGAAACGGATGGGAGGAGGGGGAGGATTGGGGAATTTGTGAAGTAAGAGGGGATTACAGGGTTTCTAAATTGTTAGAGCAAAGTTTAAATTGTCAGTTTAGCGTTTATAAGTTAAATGGAGTGCTTTTACTCAGGACTTGGCTGAGAAAAGGAAAAACCTGGATTGACCTTATGAGGCTAGAGGACAGTGTGAAGCAGAGGTTTTTGGTTTGGTTGTTTGTTTTTGTGTTTCTTTAAAAGACAATGGAAGTCTGTATACTGAAGCAATTCGAAGTTTGGCAGCACATTAGATTGCAGTCTGGAGGACAGAGAGCGATGAAGAGTGGTGGAGATGTGCAGGTCACAAAGCCCATGTGTTTAGAGAGAGAGAGGCAGGGTCTTAGAAGGGGACTGAAGAAAGAGGTGCACTTTGTAATGTAGGAGGGGAAACAAAAGGGCGTGTTGAATGGGGCTCCTGTAAGCTTAGTGATGTCTGCAGGAAAGAAAACCCGCCTCGTTTCCTTTTTGGAGCCGTTCTTCCAAGTGTTATTTGTGCCGATCTGATTTAAGTTTTTAAAATTTTCTGAAAAACAAACCCACTAACTTAAAAAGCATCAAGAGTGAGACTTAACTGTAAGAAACAGAAATGTTAAGAGATCAAGAAGTGAGTGGCTGTATGATGCAGCGACTTCTTCCTGCTGAACTCCATCATTTCTCCCTAATGTCTGAAATGCACCAGGCCTCAGCTGTATTCCAGGGTGTCTGCAGCAATAGAAGGGGTGTTAGCTGTCTTCCACCTTTCATCTACAGATGGTAACATCTTGTTTCCTGTACACTGGACTGTGTTCTGACAAGGTATTTATCCTGAAAGCTGAAGGTATTAGCATGTAGGGCTTAATGTTATTGCCACTCGCTCCAGAGATAACTTCATTGCCTGCTTTGTTTTGTTTCATTTAATGGTTTGGGTGTACGAGTTAAGGCCATATACTGCCCTCACTCCACAGAGGAGCCTCTGGTAGTTACAGGGGAACGTTTATGCTGCTGTTTGTAGATAGGAAGTAATCTACAAGCAGGGTTTTTTGGGAATAAAACACTAGCTGGTAGATCTGTGGCTATTTTTGCCCTTTGTTTGGCAAGTGGTGCATAAAGTCACTTGACTGGCGCGTGGACAGTTGTGGGAGTGTGCAAGGTGGCCAGCAGTCACAAACATGGTTACTGTGAAGTCTCAGTGTTGTCCGTCGTGATTAGGTTTAAGGACTGAAAGTCAGTTGAGATGAATGAAGACAATTTGTGCTCTCAGAAGCTGATCAAGTGATTTTGTGTTTAGATTTGTAAGATTTTAATTTTTTTTTTTTCACAAGCATTACAATTTAGATACTTTTCTCCGTCTCACGCTCTTCTTAAGCTCCCACAGGAGGACTGCCAATACGTGAAACAGCTGTATGGTATCTCTGCCTCACCTTAAATAGGTGAGATATAGCTAGTGCATGAAGTGTCACAGGGCACTTCGTGCTGCTTCTTTCTTCATCAAAACCAGCTATGAATGAATGTAGTCCCCTACAGTTACCCTGTCCCCTACACTTGTTCTTCTCAGCATGTCTTCAGTAAGAGATAGACCAAAAAAAGCAACCTTTACTGGATAGCGATCATGTAATTTTAATTAGATATTTAAACAATTAAATTTTACATGTGTCTAGAGATTGATGAATGTCAAGAATATTTTAATTATTTTAAGTTTCTGATTAAATGAATGTCACAATCACACAGATTATAAAAGAAAGGGCCACCCACGACGTGAAACTGAGATAGTTTTGAACAAATATAAAGGATTACCACAAGTGAAAATTCAGATGGGAATCAAATATAGTTCGAGGAAAATGGCAGTCCTGTAAGCTGGGCTTTAGGGCTTCTCCCAAAGCTGGTTTGACATTTCTTTACTCGCAGTGTACTCCTTTGGAATATAGGGAAGTACAGCATGACTGGGCTGGAGTGAGATGGGCAAGTCCTTTAAAAAAAAAACAAAACAAACCAAAACCAACTAACCAAAAAAAAAACCACCAAAAAAACCCCATGCTAATATTGAAAGATGAGAAGGGAAAAGCACCACAATGCTTGAAAAATAACAATAAAAAAAAATTGGCAGGATTAGTATTTCAAAGGGAGCAGCACTTGATTAAACATTTGGAAAGCATGGGAGGAGAAACATTCCAAGCAAAATGAAAATACATGTGTATGATGGAAACAGGATAAATAGAATGTTCCACTTGTAATAACCACAGCAAGAATGCAGCCCAAACTTTGAGTTCTTAATCAGGTAAAATTGTCATTGCTTTTAAGTCCAAGTAAGGCAGTGAATTGTGGTAGGTGTGAGATGTTTGTGGATAGAGATTTTGGCAAGATCTATGGTTGCAGTGAAGAGCAGGTCCATGAACAAAGTAAATGAAAAGACCTGGAGCTCACACCACCGAGCAAATTGTGTGTTGCAAGAAGTCAGAGACTTGCAAAGCATCTCTTTTGTCACATACCAAGTGAGAAGTGAGCGATACAGAAAGATCTTTGAGAGGTTAAAGGTCTTCCCAGAACACGGAGCTGTATCTCTATGCAGGAAAAACTTGAGTTTTTCCTTCTCACATTAATGCAGTGATTATTCAGAGATATGCATGGATAAATTAAGACGTTAAAAATAGTTGCAGTCTAGTTTCTCCCTGAGAATGACCTGTTGAGGACTGGGCAGTTGAACACCCATCCTCTTTGAGCAGGTAAATGTCACAGCCCACAGCTGCCGTATGCTCAATCTGCATTATTTCCATTGGGGCAGACTTCTCTTCTTGCCAGATTGTTTCTCACTGAAGTGCCGCATAGCCTGCTTCTTGCCCCTGCTCTCACTCAGTTCGCTGGGGGAACGCTTTCTCAGAGGAAGGAATAGGTGGCCAGGTTGGTAAGAGATGCTCAGGTCTCTCAACTGCAGGTTTTTGGTGTGATGCTGTTCTACAGAGCAGGCTTTCAATTATAATAGTGCTTGCATATGTGAGTTTAAAGGCAAAGAGCAGGTACATATAAAGCATTCTTCTTTTAATGGCAGACCATTGCTTTGGGTTGAAATAACAGAATGTAATTATAAACTAAAGTGATCACATCTAAAGAAAAAAATTTCGCTGTATCTCTGTCTTAGTATGATTTACCTTCCTCTTATTATTTCTTAATATAAAAATTACTGCATGCTGTCTTTGAAATGTTGCAATTGTGTTGGTATTTGAAGTACTTGTAAATACTTGTGCAAATCAGTTTTTCTGATGTTTGTCTGCAGGGTGAGGTGTGTGTTTATGTGCCCAGGGGAAATTAGATGCATTTGCATCCAAGAGGGTGTAGCAAGTGAACGTGTGCCAAAACGGAGTCTGTAAGAACAGTTCCACTAAAATAGTACAGGGCAAAAATGTTTGCAGATGAAAATAACTAGCTTCCGAAGAAATAATGGTATCTAATCCTCCCTGTAAATGTTGCTGCTCTGAAGATCTAAATGATAGCTTTTGGTGATGAATCCTTCCAAAGACACTTGTAAAGCCACCATATTGTGCATATGAAGATGCACAATCTTTTTGTAGATATAATTACATTTCATACAGTATTGTTAATCTTTGAGGTGCTGACAAACAGTTATTACTTACTTTTCTATACTTCAGGGGAATACTGATTTAAGAATGTTTCGGCTCTCATTTGAACCAGTGAGATCATTATTATTAGCCTCAGTAAGTGCTGAATTAAACCCTAAATTATGTGGGACAGCTAATGATACAT
>JAVSBS010013726.1:0-20632 GCA_033124195.1 Coracias cyanogaster | reverse complement strand
TATACCTGTTTTTCATGTACAAAGTGCCTCTCAGCCAAAGATCTAATAGCACTTTATGCAAGTAAACATCATTGCTGCAGAATATCTCCAGAATATTTCTTACTATCCAAAACCTCTTATTCATGAGAGCAGACTAATATATACCTTCTCTTCTCACTCCTCTTCGGTGCGTTGAGGTTGGAGAGAGAAAATTCCTGGTATTTTTTTACTCCATAGATAGATTGGCTTTGAATTGTTACTGTACGATTCTCACTTTCAGACTTTGGCTTGAAGTGCAAGTCTGCCACAAGGATGTGCCGAGTAGCCTGGGAAGAAAACCAGCAGATCTTTTATCTTATTGCCTTGTCTGCCTGGGTCACAGAGAAGCAATAGCCGCAGTTCAAGACCGTGTTCAAAGGAGTGATGTCAGGACTGGATTGTTTTCTGGTGAAGGGAATGATGGATAAAATATTAAATGCAGTCTTCTATTTGCCCTTATCTTTGTGTTTCCTGACAAGAATATCGTACTGTATTTCTGTGGTTCTAGAATTCAAAGCTGCGGTTATACAGATTTGTGAAAAAATTGATTTAATTGTTCAACAGTAGAACTAATTATTATTTTTTAAAGTGTAGATTTGTACTACATGTGCTTTCTTATGTGAAAGCACGTCTGTCTCAAGCAACTAACAGCACACTTTTGAGAGTTACTCAGTTGAATTTTCATACACCTGCTGCTGTAATTATTGTAACTTAATACACAAATTTATTTTTATTTTCTGAGCAGTAGGGGCTGAGAACATCCATGAAAATTTCAGAAGAGGTGTATCTGTCTCTCTCAGCCCTCTTTTCCAATAGCCTTTAAACCCTTCGGGAAATACTGATCAATCCTGGTGATGGGGCCCAGCAGAATGGGGACAGAGGCAGGAAGCAGCTCAAGATTTTAAGACCCTGCAACTTCTTTGTGAACTGTTGGCTTGGGATCAGGAAAGAGAGACATGTTGGTCTTGCTGGCAAGGAAACACTGCAGTATGTGTGTAAGCTTTGGGGTAAGTTTGGCTTGGGGGCCACGTGTTTACTCGTGGCTGGTGAGCACATGCAGCCTGGTGGGCCATCCACCCCATGGGATGATGTTGCCTAGCTAGTAAGTGAGGATGGGAGAAGAGCCAACTGTGGAGTGGTTCTGAGCCCATTTTGAATAAGGTGAAGTTTGGAGGCAGGGGCAGTTTGTGATAGGTGGAGGGTAGTACAGCAGACTTGAGAGTATTTCTGGATGGGGTGAGAGGGATGAATGCTCTGTAAAGGAGCCAAATTCACTGCAGTAAGTAGTACCAGAGAAATGTGGCACATCTGTCAGAGATCAGGCTTCATTCGCTTCTCTGTGCACAGGACTATTTGTTTTAATTTCTACCCTATCATTGTGATAGTGTGTTTCTTTGGCAGATTGTTGTTTATTTACCAAGTGATCTACCAAGTTTTTGGTCAGTATTTTATTTTGAACCATTTTGATTCTGCTTTTCCAACAGCATGAGTTTTCTCCTAGAGGACAATCATGAGAATGGCCAACAGACAGAGATGGGTGGCCCAAGTCTTGTGTCACACCTGAGATAAATTCCGAGTTGCCTCAAAATGTGCATGCTGAATCAATAATTACTCTTCTTAAGCCATAATATCAAGCTAGGTAGCTTCCAACAGTTACTTAAAATACTGTAAGCTGTATATTCACGTCAGCTGTGCATACCTGAAGTGCATTAAAGCCCGTTAAAGCAGATGGACCCTGACTGTTTCAGTGGGTCTTGGATTACAGGTTAACAGAGAGCACGGCACTACGGTGGTTTTGCAGATTCCTGCATTGAATTTTCCATTAATTGATTTTCTCTTCAGGCCCGGCTGGGACTGAGAGTTGTGTGGGGGTCTCAAGAAAGCCTTGTTGGAGCCCACCTCTTTGTAGCCCCGCAAGGGGCAAAATAATTTGTTTGCTCTCTGCTGTCTTCCTTACTGTCCTGTGGGATTTGCGGCTGCCAAGTGCAAGGCAGTCACAAGTCACCTTGCTGTGTTACAAGAAAGTAGGACTGGAGCAGCAAGAAGAGGCAGTGAGGAAAAGGAGAGGGTAAGACGGAAGGGGATAAGAAATCACTATAACTGATGTATGTAGGCAGTCTCAAAATGAAGAGGCAGAGATAGTTCATATATAAATTAAATGGTTTTTTCTGGCCTGGAACATCTTAAATTTATCTTAATTTATAAATAGAAGTTCACTGATACAAAAAATAGTACTGATGTCTATTTGAGTGGGTGTGATTTGGTAGTAGCTTGGGTGTGGCAAGCCAGGAAGTAAAGGATGTAAACTATTTACAACCTTTTTTTTTTAATTAGAGCTTTTATCTTTGTGACTTTTATTAGTTGCCATAGATACAGACAACACAGAGCTTGTTTGGGTTAATGAAAAGTCTGTCTTGCTGATAAAAAATGTGAAGTTTTTTTTTATTGAGAAAAATCTGCATTACTTCAGTTCCGCTATTCTTGGCAATTAACTATGCTTGCATTCATGTATATAATTAAAAAAAAAAGTGACATTTAATAGTCCACATTTTCTATATAGCATCTGCAGAACAATTCTGAGTACAACGCAGTACCAAACAAACTGGCCTTTAATTTTAAACTGGAGATCATACTGGCAGATAAAAATGACTGTTCTGTCAGTTTCCAGATGTGCTTCTGCCCTTTCTAAGATCATTCTTACAATCTTTCCCTCCTTGTAAAGCAATTATGAACATTATCAGGTGACTGATTTGCTCACAAGCACAGTTATGAATGTGCACAGCCTAATGTCATGTTACGATACTGCATTCAGGATGTGCTCTTCCTACAGAGCAGCTCAGTATCCCAAGTGATAAATGCAATGAATATGACTTACCACATCTTAATTCCAGCTACTGTGTCCAAATAGAAAGCAGTTATTTGCTGTACATGTACCTTAGTTGATTCAGGAAATGGTTTTATCTGAAGGAAAAATTTTAAAATCAAGTAGCTTTTCTTTTAATATTTGGTTAGTGTGTGCAAGATGGTTCTAGTCTGGTATGCTGTGGAGAATATTTTTAAATGAGTTTAAGGTGGCCACGTTTCTTACCAGGTATGTTTGTCACTGTTCAGGAACTGTAGTCAGGATGAATCTGAAATGGTATTATGTGGGGCAGGGGAGAGAAATGCACCATGTGAGGAAGCCAGAAGAAAAAAAAAATTTTTTGAGTCAGCTTGATTTAAAAGAAATGTATATAAGATGGTTTCTTGGAGAGTTGGAAACAGTGGCAACAGCTGTTGTTGCCAGGCAAGAGACAGTGCAGGCAGAGAGGCAGCTTAAAGCAGGGTATCCTTCCAGACCTGTGGAAGATAAAGAGTACAAGTGTAAATGATGTTAATTCTTTTAGGAATGCAAAGTGTTTTGGTGTAAAGGCTGAATTCAGAGCACCGCTAAATAGATGGATTGTGCGCTGGGGATGTGTCTGGCTTCAGCATGGATGAGCAACCCTTGCAGCTGCAGCACATGCTTTTCCTGTGAGCAGTGAGGCTAGGTGGTAAATCAGTTAATCTATTAACAACAACTACTCCATACTGGAGCACAGAATCCCTCAGATCAAATGCTCACAGTGCTCAAAGGTTGTGGGCTTCTCCCTGTCTTGCCTGCAAGCTTAGCCACATTCATCTCCCTGCACCAAAGCTTTTGTGTTTGTGGTTAGAGAATAGGATTTAATTTAATAATCAGGTATAGGAGAAAAAACTCGAATGTTATAATTCTGCAAGGAGTCTGATTGCTGGTACACAGGAAAACAACAGTGCCCTGTCGTACTCACAATATACCACACGTTTCCCCTACAGTCTCTCAGTAGTAAAATTACACTTAACTGTATTTTTAATGGTTAGCATCAAGATCCTAGAGTAAGTATTTCCTGGAGAAAGAAAGGTAGGTTATTAAGAGCAGCAGTAAGTAAATTTCTGATTTTAAAAGTATTGAAAACTTTGCCAGATGTTTTAGAGGTTTGAAAAATAACTTAAACCTTTTTAGAGATTGAAACCTATTTTTCTAAGTTAGAACAGTTTATTTTGCCAGAAATCAGTTGGAATTAATAAAAACAATGCTCTTCTAGGGCTGAAAAAATGGTTGAACGTGTGCATGTATCAGGTTTCAGTTTTAACCTCAGAGATTGCAGAGTCTGTAATTATGTCCTTTCCATTTCTAAATATTCCAGTCACAGTTTTCTTAGGCCCAATTTGTGCATTTTCTTTCTCTATAGAAAGCCAGGATGAAGGGTTCAATAATTCAGTACCTTTGAACCAATTTAAACAAAAAAATTACGTAACATAGCTTTAGAAAATAGTGATGTTTGTATTTATCATCGCATAATGTCCAAGTCTCTGTGATTTTTCTGTTTAATTTTTCCATCTCTCAGCTGAGCGTTGGTTGTGTACTCGAGCAAGACTGTTCAGTATCTCCCCGCACTTGGCCTTTCTCTTCAGTAGACCCCGGGGAGAGAATCGGGGTCCCTGTGGGACTTAGAGCTGTGGCGGTTATTGCAGTAGCAACATCCTGATAGACCATTCACCTTTTTCCAGTCCTAGAGCCAGGATGGAGGATGGGCCACACATCTGATATACTAAAGATGGCTTTATGCACTGCAGATAGCTTTGTCCTTAAAAGGCTCCTGAAACTAAACTGGTCCAATACATCTACGGTGAACACGACCGTAGCAGTCATGCCATTAGACATATTTGTCCCAAGCAGTAAATGAACATGTTCTAACCTCGTGTGTTTTCACTTGAGTTTCTTTACTCAGGTTAACTTGGTAAGACTCATAAGAATAGGAAAAAAAAGAAAAAGAAAAAAAACCCCTCATATTATACTTTCAGAATTAGGCTCATAATAATCCATTTAAGGTGTTTAAAATAATCCAGCAGTTAGTAGTTGCAAACCCGAGAGTACGAGGAAACTCTTTACTGTTGCTCTGTTTTCTCTGTAGGGCCTCGGTACGTCTGGTGCAAGTCAGGCTGGCCTGGGGACTCCTTCATCCAGGCAGTACACACGACAGAAAATAACTCGCGTAAACCTCAGGGACTTCATCTTCTACATGGAACAGGAAAGAGAAACAAGCCATTCTCTCCTGCTCTATCGAGCTCTGCTTAAATAAAGCCAAGAATTGTACCGATTTCTCCATACAGAAGCTCAACTTGCATTGAAAAGCTGTCATTTTAATGTGCCTTCTCTTTTTTTCAGAAGTCAACGTTCCAGTAATTTTGTTTTGTAAAGTTGTCAGACACATGAAATAAATTCCCTTTATTTAAAAAAAAAAAAAAAATATATATATATATATAAAAAAAACCCCCACACAAAAAAATGTGCAAAAGGTTTTAAAATGTTAAATCCAACATCAAAGTCTTGCTCCGTTTGGCCATTTTACAGAAGGAAGTGCCGTTGAAGTTAGTTAGGCAAATGGAAAATGCTGCATGGCAAGGAGGATTGGGACCCAACCATGGCTTTAACCTGTAGGTTCACTTACGGTGCTGGTTTTGTTTTCTTTTTAGTTTTACTAGCAGTTTCCGCTCACTAACCATGGTGATACCCGTTGTTATTGTAGAGTAGTTACAATTGCAGTTTTTTGCACAGCTAAGAGAATAGCCACTGCACACTCTTACAGAGTTTATATATTTAGGATTTTTGCATTTACTGCACAGCTCATTTCCTGAGCCGTTTGCCGAACCAGATCCTAAGTGTATGAAACCTGTGTGTTAGGGTCCCAGCTGAGTTACCTTCACTAGCTTCCAGTTGTTTTTTCTAAATCTCTTCAACCTTTTGCACATTTGTAGCAACTGGTTAGTAACATGAATCAAAGTTGGGTTTTATTTTCTAAAAAAATCTTAATTTATTTATTATGAAGAGTATGGTTTAATGGTGGTTTTAAAAGAGAATATTGGTCAGTAAAGATTTTAAGAGTATTCTATATGGATTTTTAAAGTCACTGTAAAGGCAGGTTTTGGGGGCCGGAGAATCCGGAGAGCAGGAGGAGCGAGCCCGGGCAGCGCTGCAGGGACTGGCCAGGCCTTTACCTTGGACGATTGGACCCAAGGACTCCAGTCCGGAGAGGCTCATGAACAAGCGCATGACTTTAATCATAATGAGTAGTTTTAAATACTGAAAAGGTGAGATGAATGCTTTTTAAATGCTTTGCTGAACGGGAATTTAAGGGGCCCACACCAAAGCCGAGCGAAGTTAGTGTGAGTCTTTTAAATGAGCGTGGGACAGGAGGATTAAGCAGGGAAGTGGGCACAAGTTGTACTTCAGACATAACAGTATTATCAGTAGCTGTGGAAGGGAGACATTTGCTTATTTATCTTTTCAATTTTTACTGTGTTATGCTTGCCACTTTTTTGAGGCAATTTTTTTTGTTTTTTTTTTTTTTTTTTTTTTTTTTGGATGGGAAACCATAGCGAAAGCACAAATAGAACTATTTGTCCAATAGTTTTAAAAACAAAAGTTTTAATTATTTTTTAAGGTTTATGAAAAGCAGAAGAAAATTTATACTGCTGCTATTTAGCCAAAAGATTATTCATAAGGTATTTAAGGCCAGGAAGTGTACAATTATGTTTTAAATGTATTGATAATTTGTACATATTGTTTATAAAGGCCTTGTGTTTATTAGAATTACGTTATTTTGATGATTTCTGTACATACTCGTAAATACCCCCAATTTGTGTGAAAACATACTCCCTTATTTGTACTTATTTTGTAAAGAAATAAAACAATTTACTAAAGTAACACATCGAGTGACATACAGTATTAATTTATCAAACGAATTTCACATTGTCTTGTAGCTTTTAAGCACTGTTCAGAAACATTTTGCATTAAAATATTAACAGAATACCCACAAAGAAATATTAAAACCAAATACTTCAATGTTGTGTTGTGCTGATTCTTATCCTTTGTCAAACATCTAGTAAAATTGTCAACAAACCTCGATGCTATTGACACAGTGAATGGATGCACTCAACAGTCGCGTTCTGAAAAGCAGTTGGTCCAATAAGCACAACAGAACATTCCCTCGTTCGCTCTTCCCGAGCCTCGGAGCGCAGCGGCGTGACAGGTTGTACGGAAAGTGCTAGCGAAGCCTCCTGTTCTTCAAGCCACAGCTTCAGTGCTCAGCAACAGAGAATCAGAACAACTTTGCTCAGTGGAATTGAACGACAAACCAGGCTACATTTACTTCTCGGCCTTCGGAATAAGAACGTTTGCTGGCTGTGCACCACGGCTTTCCTGCAGTTTGTTTCTGTGGTATTTAAAAACCTGCTGTAGCGATGCTGAGCAGTGTTCTTAGTTAATTAAGTTATGTTGCTACGGTTTAAGGCCAGAAGTAAAAATTCAAATTCATTTTTGCTGATACTGCTGCCTAAAAATATAGGGAAATAAGTAAAAAAGATATAAATGAAACTGTAATAAACTTTAAATAAGTGACCTGAAGTTACTAACTAAAAGAACATGTCCTAGCTTAGCTTTTTTTTTTTTAAAGGCATATTTCTTCTAACAAAGTGATTGTTTCCACATGTCTTTCTTGCCTTAGTGCTATTTTGCAGTCAATGTTGTGATGTCATGGCTCAAACTTTCCATCTCAAGTTCACATTTAACTTGGCTGGTACAGCCCAAAACCCTTTATGATGCCACCTTTCCAAGCTGCCCTAAGTACTGGAGCTGCTTTACTGAGCAGTAAAAAAAAATTTTGGTAAACACCAAAGTGAAGAAAAACCAACCAACCAGCCATGAATACTTCCCATGTTCTACATAGATCTAAAAAGCATCATCCTCCTTCCAAGCTTGTGAGAGCTGCTGCCGCGCCTTCGGCGGGAGCTGGACGCGCTCAGCAGTACTTGCCTCTGGTCCCGCTCGCAGGCCCTGCTGACTTCGGGGAGGCCTGGCCTGAGGACAAGCAGCAAAACCAGGCCCTTGTGTTCCAAAATGTAAACGTGAGGTGTCTGCCTTCCTCCCCTGGCCAAGAGGGCACGGGAGGGGAGGATGCTCCAGCAGATGCGCTCAGCTGCTGCTAGTGCTGACCCTCCTGTTCAGGAGGGCAGGACAAACATATAGGTAAGATAAAAACAAGAAGCTAAACAGATTATTTAAGGATACTGTGAACTTAAAGTGAATTCAATGTATGAAAGTAATAAATAAACCACTTTTTTTTTTCATTCTGTAAGACGTGGCTACATCAAGCTGAAGGGAGCAACAGGCCGGAGGAGACGCAATCAGAAATTCTCATCTCTTTCAGACAACATGGGAGATACAGTGAGTGTTCCACCCTACTTGCTTATTTTTGATCATTTACTTTACAGAAATGTTTATGGCATGAAGTACTGATAAGAAATGTGCATACACAAATACATGACAATTATACGTTAAGTTCTTTACAATATTAAATGTATAATATACAATTCTACAGATATTTTACATACAAAGGTGAATGTTGTGCCATATATTCAAATATGGCAACGCCTAGCAACTTTAGAATGTCATACAAGTATAAAACCACAAAATAAAATAACTTTACAACTCCTTTAAAGTAGACAGATTTACTCATCTGTTCTGCTAAGTTAGCAGGCCAACACATATCGGCTAAGATTTCCAGAAGAGATTTCTGAGTTGGGTAACCAAGGTGAGAAAGCCTGCAGAGGTCTGATTTTCCACGGACAGGTATCCAGCCCTTTTCCAAAAATTAGACCCTTGCCTAGACTGTACCTTGGATAGGCAGGACAGCACATGGCTTTTGAAAATATCCGTTTTAGACAATTTTTTTTACTTTGCCTGATTGTAATCATCTGGCGTTAAAGAATTGTTGACCACTCTGTCCCTTGTTCTACGTGGCCGTATTTACGCATCTAAAAAGAGTTTAATTAAAATTCATCATCTACAGCAATATTCTATAAATTAATGTGGGAGAAGCTAAATTGTGATTAACACATGAATTAGTTACCGAGGACCCAATCATGCTAAACAGCAATAAACAGGATTTAGCAGAATGCTATTTATAACCTTGCACCTGCAAAGATGGTGCTGTGTCCTGAGTTAGGAAGCCCTGCAAGTCAGAGTCGATACCGATTCATGGAAGGAGCAGTGACCCCCTGCAGACAGCGGGCTCCGTTGAACAGAAAATTACACAGAGAGAGGGCAGCTACGAACAGTTTAAAATAACAGAGAAAAAACAATCTAAACAAAGGGTGGCCTGCTTTCATCAGACATTGGCAGTAGAGGGTTTTAACATCTCTTTGCAAAAATTCCAGACCAATGATGAGTAGGCTTGTCCAAAATTCTTAACATTTCCTCCTAAATGTGGGCTTATAACATGATTAGTGAATGAGTAACAAGGGGTGACAGAGCTTGCCTGGCAGAACCACGCTTCTTTGATGATGCAAAACTTAACAGCTTCGGAGTCAAAACAAGACTGGCTTTAAGAGAACTACATCTCCACGTTGGGTGTGTGACCCTTGTGTGATGGTGGATGGCATTTTGTTTTGTGCTTCCAGATCCCTACTCTTGTAAATATTGCCATAATCAGCCTCGTCAATCGTTTTGTTGCTTTTTTGTTTTGTTTTTGTGGGTTTTTTAGTACTGAGCACCAGTTGACTATGAATCGGTCCTTTTCTGATTCTGGATTCTGTCCACAGAGAGAGATTTCAGTTGGAAATGTTGTATAAAAATAAGCCATTTGCTAGCGTGAGCAAGTACAATCACAGAAATGTAACGTATGGAGGTGTAAAGCACGTCTGATATGACAGAGGTGTAGCAGTCAGGGAAAGATACTCAGTGCATTTGTTTTGTGTACCATCTTCCTCTCCGAGGCGCCCACTTCCACGCGTCACAGCATCGGGGTATCGTTGGAAAGGCTGTCAAACCGTTTCTCCTGCTGATCTGTTCAAATTGCTTTAACTGGTCTTTCTGCAGAAGTCCAGTCTAGGGTCAGGGGCTTATGAAGCTTTGCCTTTTTCACCACCACAGCTGTTCAGCCCAGAGTACATTCCCAGCAGGCCTGGTACGCTGAGCAGGCTCAGGAATTTCATCATGAAAAACAGACAACTGGTTTTTCAAATGCATTTCATGGCTGGCTATGTGACAGGTAGTTTCAGAATACCACTAACTGGCAACATAAAGTCAAAATCTGTTTGCTAATACTGTTTTGCAAATCCTTAGTGTTTCACATAAGGGACTATTAAACACTTCTACGGTTACAAAGGAGGATGGGTAGCGTCTAGTCCAGGGGCTCCTGTTTTATTCTGATTGTTGGGGTCGGTTGTGGTCGTCTGTCTTCACGACACAGCACGTATTCACTGAACTGAGAGGAATCCACCCCACCCCCGCATGAAGCTGCCACGTTAAATCCCTTCTGAAACAATCTTTCGAGCACCTGCAATGTGGAGAGAAAAAAAAAAAAATCAAGATTAATATTTAACAAATTTTAGCGATAAAAGCATTCAGGAGCATGGGATCTAAGTGATGAATTTAGTCTTTCAACTCCTCGTTGAATTAATATTATTCAGCAATAATTCTGTAACTTCTTAAATGACTACACTGTGATTAAAGTCTCGCTCTCAGCAAACTTCTGCAGAAAACAAAAATTAATCAAACAAATAAGCACTCTGTAAAGCAGCTTAGTACATTACATAGTAAAATACTGGACTGTGGTGATATTGATGCTATATCTTCCTGGTTATAGAAAGCAAGAGCAGGTTTAAGTCATAATAAAAAGTGCCCATTATTCATTCGTAATATGAACAGTCTTACAGAAAGGGGCCAAAAACATTTCTCAGCTCTTCCTTGGTAGATGAAAATGTATTAGGAGTCTGAGTGACACTTCCACCAGATCTTCACGGAAATCACAGCTGTGATTTTCCGCTGCTGGAAGGGAGCGCTGCTTTTAGCAAAGCGTGGCAGGGAGGGGATGCGCAGCCAAGACATGGACAATAGGGAAACGTTCTGGCCCAAGAAAGAGGTTAATTTGTATTGCCCAAATATGTATTTTCTCTTTCTCCTTCTAAAGAAAAGTTGGTGCAATTCAGATGCATGAATTTAAGGAACCCAGAGGCAACTTTAATTTCTGAGGCTGTCACACAGCACATTACGCCAGGATATACCGATCCTGGCAGTCGGATGGGGCCGTGTTTTCACATGCGTGAGCATGTTGATATACGGCTCCCCAGCAGAGCAGGACGCACACAGACTTTTCTCAGCGTTAGGTGAGAGCAGATGCCAGATCCACCTTTGGCGGATCTGCAAGGCAAGATCCAGCAGAGGAGCTGCCATGCTTCCTCCCTGCTGCTGGCAGCTCTCCTGAGTCCAGGGCCACAGCCCGGAAAAATGGTTCCTGTGTTTTTCTCTCCTGATAAATGCCATTAAGGGGAGCGGCCTGCACTGTTCTGTAAGAGTCTCGCCCAAGGAACCGCTTCCATTGCTGCAGCACACGGGCCCACTCCTCTGGGCAGTGAACCTGATTTACTCAACCTGGTGAACTTAGGAACACCAGCTTCCCCTGTGACAGCCCTCTGCCACCCACAGTGACAGCGACTAAGCTATTGAAAAACTGGCCCGCTCACCCAAGAGAAGTCTCTAAGCAATATGCCAACCTTCAGATGGAGCCAACTTGTACATTTTCATGGGTTTATGTTATAGAAAAAAAATTATTTATTTTTTGGTTTTACTAACCCTGTGAGTACTTCAGCAGATCCACCTATTGCAGTAGTACTTAGAAGTCTTATGTTTCGAGGTCCAAGCTGACCTTCTGGAAGATCTGCACACCAGACCTCTGCCTTCGCACGCAGACACCGTTTCTTAGTGCACCAGTTCTTTTGCTTGGATGTTGACTTTGCTTTCTCCAAAAACATCAGTTCGGAGCCTTTATTAAGGGTAACTGATTTCAAAAGGACAGCTGCATCCCAGGTGGTATCGCAGCGCAACGCAAACCATGGCAGCAGCAGCATTTGCTGGTTTTATTCCATGGGAACCCTCCTCTGAGGTCGCCTGTGTTACCAATGGTTTGGTTTTTTAGTGGTAACTAAATCCTTGAGCTTGCTACCCTGGCCGCTAAGGACAGGCGAAGCAAAGGAGCTGCTCTAGCACAGCTTTGCCTAAGCTATGCCAAATCTGCTGGAAAGAACTTGCCTGAGGAGCTCTGCCTGGCCTCGGGACACAGGGACTTACACTCTCAGAAAGTCACATCTGCCAAATCTCACTGACTTTTGCCCTGATTTTAACATACTTTATACTGTAAGAAAGTTGTAGAACTGAAAGATCAAAAAAGCACTCCAGTGTATGGAAGAAAAATGAATCTGGAGAGATAAAAAGAAGGGGCAGGAGAGTGGGTTATGAGGAAGCTTACAGCTCCTCTGTGTCCGGGCTGTATGCAGCCTGCGGGACAGGGCTGCAGACACTAACGCTTGTTGCTGCTGAAAGAAGAAGGCTGAAGTTTGAGATGGAAGCAGAAATAAGACATCATCAGACTGCTGTTTCACAGGCTGAAGTGTATTTTGGTTGTTATTATGTATCCTTGTTCCTAGAGCTGGCAAGATGAAGATGAGAGGCAACCCAGCCACAGGAAAGGAGGCTTCTTCCATTTAACCGGATAGTGAAACAGAGAATTGACAGGTAAGATTTTAGAAAGAGATATGAATTCAAAATCCTTGCTAAAAACTTTTTAAAATCAATTTGCTTGTAAGACAAAAGAAGCACAGGGTGCCCTTGGCTTGCCTCGGTCCAAGGCTGTGGAAGCCTGCATGTTAACATGGGACTTTTCTTTTGCAGAGAGCCAGCTCTCTGCCAACACACAATCCAGGTAGACATTACACCTTAGAGCACTGCACACAGAACAAAGCGATTCATTTTTGCTACCTATGTGCTTGAAGGACTAGACTGCAGGCTATAATCTAGTGTTAAAAGCCTTGGTATCATCAATTTTCTCAGCAAGAAACAAAACAGGCCAAATCCTGTAAACAATGCAGACAATGTTTAAATTATTGTAGAGTTTTAAGTGCAACTTGGATGCGGTTGAGCTCAGGTCTATGGAGAAAGGCTCCTAAAGGCTGCGTGCTGAGCACTGGTTTGCACGCCCCGGTGCGTGCACAGGACTAAACGGCGTGTTGAACATGAACAGATTGAAATGCCATTTAGCGAATTTGGCTCTATCTGCATTACTTTTTCTGAAGATAAGGTACAGACAGAGGGAAGCCACTAAGTATCTCTGAATCAAATCACAGCTACTTTCCTGTAACTCTCCAAAGAAAATATGCCAAAAAGTGAGTATCAGCTGTGGTTCTCCTACGGTACAAGGAGACACACAGACAATACTAAATAGAGGATTTGTGTTAGGATTTAACGTACTCTGTCTTCAAGTATTCCAAGCACATCTGATTTTGTTGGAAGATTTTTCAAATAGAAACATGATACTTTCGCTTATTGTATTTCATTTACATTTTGCAGAATACTAACGAATACATTCTTAATTATGAGGACTCAATGTTCAACGTATACAAGCATCACAGGATTTTCTCTTAGGTAAGCTCATATATCTCACCACAGCCTGTTGCAAGGAGTTGAAAAAGCAGTGTCAGTCTTAAAAACACTCTATACCTGTATGTAATTACAAAAGGGTGTTAAATTAAGAGCTACTGTGTTTTTTTGGCTACCAATACCTAGTCAATGTTGACATTCTTTGTTTAATATACACAGTTCTTGACACAAAACATTTAATTAAAATACCTTCCAAAGATCTAAAGAATGTATAACTATTGTAGTGTGCTACCAGGTGTATTCAGCAGGGCATAGGGAGAGAAGGGTCTCAGCAAACAGCAGGCAGCCTTACTGTGTCACTCTTCGACAGTCTTCGTAAACGATTCTGCTCTTCCAGCCCCTACCCCTCCTAACTCATCTCTCTTAAGCCTGTGCATTTCCTTCACTGTACTTCCAACTTCTGACTTAGTATTTTTTTCCTAAAAACCCCCAGGAAGGGCAGCACCTATGTGCTGACCAGAGTCCACCAGAGCCAATGATAATTAGCTGCTGATTTCATCAGCCTTTGGTCTCAGAAATGAATAATTTTCCAGAAAGTGTTTGAAAATGCTTTCTATTAATTATATAGTAAAATGATGTAATTTAGTAAAATTATGCAATTTAATAATATTATTTATACTGTAGACTCTTTGACAATGTTTTTTCACAAGAACTTGCAGAGACTCTTTGATTCCATCTGAATTTTGACTGAATTCAAAACACATTCAAATAACAACAATAATTAGCATTCAGCTTTTACTACAAGCAAACGTTTCCTTCCAGTATGCCACTTTGGATAAAACAGCGCCAAGTGCTAAGCCGTGTGGGCATCCAGCGCTTTGCCTGGCTGCTTGCAGTGCTGAGCCCATCAGTGGCTCACAGGGACCCTTTATTGTTTCAGTTATTCTAATTTCTTGCATGCATCTAACTGTGTCACACAGCCAGCGTGGCTGAGGCGCGAGCACGCTTCCCCATCCACTTACCTTAGCTACACTGCAGCTGCTCCCTTCTCCACCCGGCACAGGGATGAATTCAGCACTGCTCCCACTGCCAGCAAACCGATCTGCCTCCAGCCCACCTCCAGCCTTCTATTTTAGGGGCAGCTCATTCTAAACCTTGCCAAACGTGAAATTACCAAGGACTGTGCAAAATTAAGCACAGGCATCGAACTGTTAAAGTTCGATGTGTTTGTTCAACCAAATAAAACACTTGAGAGTCCTGAACCAAAAATCACCGAAAATAGCTGTGTTTAGAGCAGCTTCAGACAAAAGCATCTACTCGTGCACGCTGCACCAGGGAATGCTGCCCCAAGGAGGGAGGTGTCTGTCAAATGCAGGTTGTTAAAACAGTTCCAACCACCTTTACATATTCAGGTAACTGTGGCTCTCCCAAAACTATTGCCAACTGGCAGCTTGGGCGATGGAGGGTGCCCCAGCTTGCTGTGCACTAACAACCCAGGTAAGCAAGGGCTCTAGGTTCTTGCCCTCCCTGGCTATTTTGTCTCCCTCCTCAACCTGTCTGGCCAGCCTGTCCCATGGGCCAGCTCTTCTGTGGCTATTTGCCCACAGGGAAGTTTATCATGACCACTAAGGCATCTCCCACAGCCCAGTTAACATCTGCAGCCAGAGCCCAGCTACAGGGGAGAGTAACTTTGGAAATATCGCCCTACAGGTTGATTTCACTTTCCGCAAGTATCTGCAGCATATTTGAAAGGCACATGTGCAAAAACCGAGAGCTCTGTTTTGCCCTTCTTAATTAAGGCACAAGTTTACAGCATCATCACCACCATTCCTTCTGCGCAGCCCAAGGACAGCTACAACACCAAAGCTTTGGCCGCAGTGGTGGTGATCTCTTACAAAATGGCATTTCTTGCCCATGAGGCTGCTGCCTCAACACAATCCACGTATTTATTTCCACTACCATCCACCTATCTGTCCAGTTATCTTCTTTTGTTTCACATGTTTAATTTTAAACCTAATGTCAAAACTCTGAGTATAAAATGAAATACATTTTGTTTAAAATACTCTGGGCAATTTTTATAGAACATCCTTTTGAAAAAAAAAAGTGCAGAGATCAATTTTTTTAAGTCCATCCCGCAGGCACCATCATTTAATTATGAGTGAGACATAAATTATGCATTTACACATTGTTGCATTTTCTATAAAATGGTGTGGAGATTTTTTTTGTAGTTTTTGGAACTCTCTCTTTCTTCCTGGGGGCACTTTGGAGGAAAAAAAAAACTGCTGCAGGCTATACATTGATGAAAAAATTAGCATTTATCAGTATAACACCATTATGAGACCAGCATGGCACTAACATACACAAAATCTAAATCTATTTTTCTGCTTAGACTTAGGAAAACCTGAAAGACTGCGATCTCACCAGGCAGAAAATGTCTCCTTGCAGTATAAGCACTGAAGGTAATTGGGCAGAAGCAAATAATTCGCATATAATTGAACAAGAAATAATAAAAAACCACCCCAGCAAATGGATGAGCCCGCACCAGAAGTCCATTACCTGCACTGAATTCAACCGGCAGTATCCATTCAAAGGAAACCTAATAACGTGAGTAGGGTCCTGGTTCCAGCCTGCGTTTACGGAGTTGCACATGACATCCCCAGTCTCCGGGAAGATCTCTTCTATTAAAGCTTTCTCCCCGCTCAACGCGATTCTTTCCCCCAGATCTGGAGTCACTCTTACGACCAAGCAGTCACAAGGCTGGAAATGTTTCCTTTGTTCTTTCTCTTGTTTCCATCGCTCAAGTTCCTTAATCATTGGCTGCAGCTGGTAATACTTTGCTTCTTCATATAAAAGATTAAAGTCCTGGAAAAAAAAAAAAAAGAGGGAGAGAGAGAAACTAGAAATGCTTATAGATCTCATTCAAAAATGAGTATTGTTCCTGTTTGACCTACTTAGGCTTATGTATTGTCAGCAAGAGTGCAAAGGCAACAGGTATCCACATACTTTGGCTTTGTCTTACACCTACGCAGAAAACCACACTGTTAGTGTCGAATCTGGCTGAGCTGACCATGAAGTTCTCATTGCGCTGAAATATTCTTTCATTTATTATCCCACTAATTCAGTGCCAGGAGGCTTTACTTTTGGATTAAGAAATCAAAATAACTGGTTGCAATAAGCAAAGCCTGCTGATGTAAGGGAAGATGTCCTGAGCCCTAATCTTCACTCTCGGCCTCAGATACTCACTTCTGATCTTACAACAGCAGATCCTGAGCTTCACTGTCACCTCTCGCACATGTGTTACAAGATGCAGATGTCAGTTCAGCTTCACTTCTCACCTATCTTTCCTGAGTCTGAAATTCAGTTACAGCAGCTCAGATGCTCCCTGCGTTTCATGGTTACTCATGTATTTAAAGCCTACTTTGGAGCCTGGTAAATTATGCAGAGGTAGTGACCAACCCGCTGACTGGGAGCTCACGCGTGCACTTCAACAACTTAAAAAAACCAGCTCTTCCCAGCCATTTGTCCATCACCTTACTTGGGCTTTGGGCAACTCAAATTCCGAGTTTGATCTAATTCCCAGTTCAGTGATTGAGATGTCTTCTGCACATCCTCATTAAAAACTTTCATCAGACTTCTGACAGATCTTTCCACCTCAGCTTAAACACATTAAAGTATGTTGAGGCAAAGGATGTCAGCAGCCCCCGAGACCCAAGGAGGCAGCAGTGCCCACCAGACCATACCAGAGAAAAAAGAGAAGTAGGCAGTTTGCTTATACTGGCCCCACCACCTCCTTCATCCTCCTGAAAGGAAGAGGAACAACAAGAGCACAGCACCAGCTCCTCTCTGCAAAGCCCTGCCGTTTGCTCTCCTGGCTCTTAAGCCTGTTTACAGATGGACGTGCTGCACCACAGGTACACTACATAACGTTCGTGGAGTGTGCTGTAGGTCAACACCTGGATGTAAAGGCCAGTTCCCCACCAATGCAATGAAATGAAAAATGACAAAAATGAAATAACTGGAATCATTTGGGCTAGAAAGAAGGGCATGACAAGAAGTAATCAAGAAATGAGCATCAAAACTACATGAAAAATAAGATCAGTGCTGCTGCTCCAGGACTCAGGGAATCAAAGACCAACAAACATGCAGCAAAAAAAGATGTCTTTTCACAGCAGTTTGGTATTAACCTGTGAAATCTGCTGCTGCACGATATTATTGAAGCAAAGCAGTTAGCTCTGTCCACATTTGGCACCACAGCCCCACGTTGCTAGTGGAGAGGAGCTCCTTCACCCCAGGGCTGCCTACAGCCTGGAGATGTATGAATATTCACGGTGACACTGCAAGGTTATCACCTTACAAAAGAGACATCCATTCCTTTAGAACTCTTTGATGTCTGCTAAGGCTGGGACAATACACACACCACTAAGGGAGAAAAAAAGACCAGAGAAGGTGCAGAGTGGAATGAATGATAAGAGCAAGTGGGAAGAAATGAGAGCAACAAACACACTCACAGGAAGTAGCTGGAAGATGAAAAACAACAGAAGATTACAGAAGAAATCATATAGAAAGCGTGCTACAAACAACTGGAGTAGGGAACAGGCCAGGCGAAGAGGCATGGAGACTGGCTGCAATTACGTGGTAAGACACCCTCAGCCCCAAAGCCTCATCCCCTGATGGAAGGTATTTTCCGCCCTCCCCAAAATCAGCACTCTCTGCTGAACCATTACCTGCTTTTCCCTGTCCACTGGTGAAGCTCCCTGGTTACTGAGCATGGGATCAGGTTTAACTTACAGGGATTAGTGGCCTAAATTAAAAAACCAGGTCAGCCTCAAACTTTCTGAAACCTCCTTCATGCAGGGCACTGGAACAACACAGTCCACCACCTAATGGCGTTTGTTACAGAGGTGTGTGCAGGAGCCTATCAAACGTTCACCGGGCATCTGCTCGTCCCACATATGTCTATTTTGAGCAAAGGAAACATGGAATGCTAAGGAAGAGTATTGTGCTGTAGAGTGAACAGGAGCATCCAGAGCTTATTGAAGGTAATGGAAAGTCTCCTGCTGTTTTCAGTAGGTCCTGAAAAGCTACTTTTAAAATATCTGTGTTTATGGCCACTATAAAATAACATATTATTTGTAAGGTCAATCAACAGCGCTCAACAGTAAAACCTAGAAGAGGTGGTACAGTGATATAAAACCCAGTCTTTCATTTCTGAAAGCAGAGAGAGGCAGAGTGCTCCTAGTCTGGATGCAAAGCCCTTAACATTCATGAGAGTCTTTCTGACTGACTTCACTGGGCTTTGCACTAGGCTGACAGTATCCTGCATCACAGGAGCTCAATGGTCCAGCACCCCTGGCCAAAACAGTGATGCCATAAAGCAAACAGGTCAGGATCATACCACCTCTACCTCCCCCACAGCCAGCTATTCACCCCTCGCATCAAATGCAGCTCTTCAGTGACCCCTGCTAGCCATCATCTGTCCTAAAATAAACAAGATAAAATTTATATTCTGCTATCATTTTGTGATAAGACAACAAGTTTTCAAATGAAATGGCTCTTCCACTACTGTTCCTAGAACAACATAGCCACACTTCAGATGGTTGTGTGGAAATCATGGCTGCGCTGGAGCATCATGTGCTCCACAGGTCAAGGTGTGCACCGGGTCATAACTGCCTGGGTTTAGCCAAGGTGTTTGGGTTAGTTTCTAAAACAAGACTCTCTGTGTCCATTCCACACTTGGGGTAAGAACACACATGCTGGAAAGGGCTTGTAACAGAAGCTGGGAATCTGAGGCGTGCTGGTGGAACAAGGTGACGTGCATGCGTGGCGTTAGGGAGTCTGGGCACCTCTTATCAGGCAGTGGCAGTAAAGGGAATTTGTTGCACTGCAACAAGTAGAGCGGATAAAAAAAGTGTCTTCTGCTAGGCAAGAGAAAATTCATTGCTGCCCATTAGTGACAGCACTGGGAAAATCCACCTTCTGTGACCCCCCCACTCCATGTTCTGCATGCTGCCACCAGCACCGCCTGACCCACCAGCCTGACCTGCTCTGGCTCCTATAACAGGATGTGGCATTTCTGCACTGAGTGACCTGAGCGCTGCTAAGGAATTTGACAATGTATTTAAGGAGGGAAGAGGATTTGGCAAAACCAGGAGAATGACTGCCAGTGTGAGGGTCCAGTTCTCTAATGCCTGTGCTTGGGCCAGGTACTGGACTCAGCACACTAAGTACACTATTCTCTTGCTCAGGTTTTACACACCGCTCAGAGTACTGTGCAGCTGCGACTGGAAGCGATGCCCAACTCTGCACTGTCTACACCGGATGCCCAGGTAATGCTGACGTAGGTATTTCCACCCTTGCACTGTAGACAGAAAATCCTACCCTGATGATTTGCAGAAGTTTAACATGAAATATGAAGTAGAAGAATTCAACACACAAGGGACCTTGCCAGGGAGGTACTACAGGAGCTGCAAGAAAACATTTCCATGCTGCTCGTTTTGATAAGTTACCATAGGCAGATGCAGACATGGACCTTCCTAGACCTATCTAGAAGAGGCACCTTTCACTGAAGCGGGCACAGGAGTAGCTACAGGGTGTTAGCTGCCGAGCACAGTTGCAAAGTGTGCACAGTTTCACTGGAACTTGGCCTCAGAGCAGCCCGGTACAGCTTCTGTCCCAGGCATACGCTGATAAATGCATCCTGCACCCTCTCTCTCACGGAGGCTCCAGCCCTGCGTCAGTGCAGTGTTACTGAGCAGCAGGCAGCATCCCACAGCGGATTTTGTACCATGTCCAGGAGTCCTCTAGGACTAATGAAGCATCTCCCATTCCTTCTAAGGATTATTTCTCTACCTTCCCAACTTAGTAGCAGTGTACCTTGTGGCAGTCCAGCCCAGAGTCAAGCACTGTGTATGGTTGCTAGTGGAGCTGCTTATGTTTAGCCAAGCTTTACTCTGAAGGTGATTCCCGCCAGCCCAGGTCCCTGCTTATGAGCAGGTGCTCCTCGTAAGACTCAAAGGGGAGATGGACAGTCCAGCCTCTGAATTTGCTACGAAGTACTAAAAAAAACCTTCATGAGCTACTATAAGCCTTGAACTTCTTCTGGCTGTTGTAGAACTAGTGGGG